>WEIV01021486.1:148908-218856 GCA_013390005.1 Calyptomena viridis
AGCAACAGACTACACACATGGGATGGGTAGTTTATTCTCAGAGTTCAGTGCGTTGACACTGCTAGTGACATTTATACTCTTGTTAATAGGCTTCAAACGTGATAAAAATGATCGTATCAAGCAGTGTCTTAACTTATGTTTGAGCTGCTCAAATTATTGCCAGTGAATTTAGAGTTCAACAAAAACCATTTCACTCCAACCAAGTATTTAGGATGATTGCTTCATATACTTTTTTTTGTTTTAAATGCAGAAGACAGTTGTTAAAAATAAAATAAAACCACACACTTAATGGTCCCTTCCACTGCTAAATCTCAAGGCTTTGCTGTGGCATGGATGCTTTATGGCTTTAAGCATAAGAATTCCCACAGGACTACAAATAAGCCTATAAGCAGTCAGCTGCCCAAGTGATCCACATGGCAGTATAACTGTAATGCAAAAAAGCAAGAATGCACATCTTGTAAGGGCTGTACACTTTATCTTCTTGACTTCATCTGCCTTGCTACCAGCTGAAAACGTTTTGCTAGTTTTAAGAGAGACTGCATATGCTTACACAAATGCAGATGTTTATGATTGTTATGGGATGGGAGACAAACCTCAATACACAAATCAAGTAATGTGACATGAAAAAATAAAGACCCTGTTTAGAATTTGCCCACCATTAACTACTGAAGAATTTACAAACAATTCTTTAGTCGCTCGTATCTGAGCCAATTAGCAAGATTTAACTGAAAGCTCGTGGCATACAAAGCAGTTTAAACACTTTGTAAGATTAGGTCCAAAGAATTAAGTTTCCCAACTTTGTTAATATAAATACCAAATCACATTAGAGCTTGCATTTAACAAGTCTTCCCATTCTTTCAATAGCACTGGTGTCAAAAATGAATACTGCAGAATTAGAGTTTCATTGGTCAAAATATCAGCTGATAACACTTGGATTTCTACGCTGGCAAGCAAATATTTTAAAATGCTGTACCATGAGAGGCCTAGGAAACATTTTAGTCTATTTTGCACCTAAAGCATCCCATTACAGACCCTTCAAAGTCAATCCTTCCCGCAAGATTTCTGTGATGTAAGGGAGGGCAGAATATTCACCTGGTTTGTTCAGAGAAGCTGTAAAGGCCTGTTGTATCCCACTGATCTATCGTGTTTGGTGTACTCAGTCCCCAAATTTCAGAGCAAGTGCTGTGCATAAATTGAAAACAAAAACAAAAAATTGATATGAATATGGAACATGGTTATTCAAAACACCATGATGTCAAACATGGAAAAATGTACAGAATACTTCCTTTCACATAGAAGATAGAGCACTGTTAGACTTGCATTTAAACTGACATCTCATGCTATATTTTCTATATGAAGGAGGCTACCAAAATGGAACAAGTGATTCAAGGTAAATGATAAATGTTTTTTAAAGGTGAACAAGTCCTCAGGTTTTAAGTAGTTGATACAGTTGTAATGTTCCTTAAAACAGGCAAAACTTCCTCAGCCTAGTTCTTTACAAAATTCTATTTTAAAAGGTAGTTTCTGGGTAGAGTTTTTTGTTTTTGTTTGTTTTTAAATATAAACTGCTCTAGGACTTCAAAAAAAGGCCATGTGTATCTGAAACTGAACACCACAATCTAACATTCACATACCACCATTTAAGCATTAGTCTCATTCTCCATGCACATACTAATTTGCTGCTTTTCCCAAAGCAGGAAAATTCAAACTCTGAAGAAAAACAACATTATTTCTGATACTGTTTTCTGTACTCTCCTGGATTAAATAGCTAAATATTGTTTCCCACAGTACACAAAACACAGAATGTTTAACATAGTTTTACAGTGTAGCAATTTAAGATTTGACTCCAGAATAACAAAACTTTGATTGGTAAATTAAGCAGAAGCGAAGGAGAGATAACTAAGTCTTTACCAAACTGGTTCAAGGACAAGATCGCAACAGTAAAGATACAGGAACCTTCACTCACAGATGCAAATTAAAAGCAGTGGCAGAAAACAGCACAGGATTGTAAACAGGCAGCAGACTTTCAGAAGCATAAATTAAGCTCTGTTCTATCACATACTTGTTCTGTGGCCACTGAAAATGGACAGTTTATTTTATAAAAGGAGCATACAACTGGATCTCGCACCTCAAAAACAAAGAGAGTTTGGTTCATAAGCAACTTACATATTTGCTTCCTAGTTATGCAGCCTGAAGCTTGACCAGCTCCTACATTACCCCTAAAATGAAAAGCCCCTGAAAAGCTGCAACAGAAAGAATCCAAGTGCACCAAACCCCTGGTTTTAAACACAGGTGTTGTGATTTATATTCAAATTACTAAGTTTAGCTGATATTTCACAAGTTTGGATTAAGTGCTTAAGGGAAGAGAAGTGAGGTAGGTGTTTTTATTTCTCCCTGTTGCACAGGGAAAATTCATTAGTGTCATGAAACAAAGGAGCAGAGAGCACACTGGACTTAAAACCACCTTCAAGGCTGACAAACACCTCCATTTCACAGTGGCTTTAATAAAACCTAAGTGTGGGCTACTTGGAAAGGGAATGAATGGGTCTTGTTTCTGTCTTTCCTATACCTATATATATATACACCTATATTCCTATATAATTTATACACCTCACTTCTAATGGCATCCCAGGGAGCCTAAAATGTCCATGCAACTGAGCAGAAGCCCAAACCAATATACTGGCTACATGACCACAGAACACACGCGGCTGAAAATACCAGTTTTGAGAGTTACTTTTCAGTCAGATCACTCCTATTCACTGTAGAGCTACATGAGCACTACAAAGAGAAGCAAGAGTAATTGTGGGCAGCACCTGCCTGCATTTATCACAAATTAATATGTTACATAAAATACGATCTTTACTGATTATAGAGACAAGTAAAATCTTGTACTAGATGACTCTGTCTAGCAGAAAGAAGCAGAGAGCCAGAGATGAAGGTCCATTCTTTGACACAGATGCAGCTCTTCAGAAGAGCCAACTGTCCTGAACAAATGCATCCATCTCAGACACAAGGAGCATTACAGCTCTCCAGAACGAGTAAGCAAAGAGGGATCCTCACCACCACTGCATCAGCAGAGCCTGCAGCCTCTCTTTTTCACATTCCTAAGGTGCCTCCAGGAAGGTGGGCTTCCAGCAGCTTTGTAAGGACTGAAATAGTTGCCTGAAGACACACAGGCAGCCTCTGGAACACCAGGGAGCATCCCTGCACTGTACTGTGTCCTTAAATATGCACCACTAGTGCTGGTAAGACAGATCATGGTGTACATGCAATTACAAGAACAATCAGCAGACACAAAGCCTGCTGCACATTAATTGACACAGTCAGCTCTGACAGCTCAGTACCTTTGAGCAATGGATCCTTTACACAAAGCAGTGCTCCAAAGCTGACACTGTCACACAGATTACACGTTCCCAAAATTGTGGGGTGCATCACTGGTGTAAGCATGACATGCCACGCATTTGGTTCACAGGGCTTGTAAGATAACACATGCAAAAGTAAAATTTCACAGTCCTTGACAAAGCAGGATGAACAGGAACAGTATTTTATATTGCTAACCTCTTCTCTCTATAAATATTCAAACTATCAAAGCTGACAGCACATTCCACAACCTACAGGAAGACAAACAGTATCCTGAGGCAACTATGTGACAGAGCCATAGCTTGGAATGAAGCTGAGGAGGGAAGACAGGCCAGGAGGAACAGAAAAATGATCAATTAGAGCAGAACTGCACGAATAATCAGCAAATAACAGGACACGTTATCTCCTGGGATGCGTATTTGCTTAGAGCTGGGATTAGTGTCAATGTTTTACTGGCTGTACTAGGACTACACCTCAACAATCCACAATCAAACACGGAAGAGCTTGTAGGAAATCATCTGTATGTCAATGAAGTCAGCTCAACACAGCTTTTACTGTTCACTGGAAGAAATACCTGAGGAAATCAAGTGGTTTGTCCACTCTCCTGCTCACATAAAAGACCCATTGCCTACAAGATGCAAGACTTACCCTCCACCACATCACCCAGGCAATAAATTAGGACCATTAATATTCACACACACGCACCCCAGATCAAAATGAAATTCCTCACAACCCTAAAAACCATACTTCATACAAAGTACTTCCATGAAAGGCCACAGTATGTCCATTCATACACAAGCAACTCCCTGATGGAGAGCAGACACGGCTACTCATCCCAGAAAGGTGGTGCTGGAAAGGTGACTGAATTCTGAAAGATGTTTTAACCACCACTAAAACCATCTGAAAGGAAGACAGGAGGTACAGACTTTTTAGTAGCGCAGAATTACTGCCTCAAAATAAATAGGAGGCATTCACTCCTAAACCTACCTTTCTGAAGCATCCAAAACCCCCTGTGATGCAAAGAGCTCTTTCTATGTCTTAGTCCACAAAGATTTTAGGACTAACATCTGCACTCCTAAGTTAAGCCTTATCTGGAATCATTCCCAGTCCCTTGGAACGTGGTCATGGTGTGCTAGAAGGCGGCTAGGACATTCCCCAGCACCAGTATGTGCCAATTAGTGTTCTCCCACACAATTCCCAGGTCTGAGCCTTGCACACCATTGGGACCACTCGCACTGGGCAGTTCAGATGTAGCTCCCCAGCCCTGGTAGCCAAGAGTTGAAGAGTATGGAGAAGGCAGTCCCAGAGCCAGTTGGATGTGGTGCTTGGGAATGTTCCCAGGCACGTTTAGTTTATTAGGAAGGAGGCAGCCAAGACATATCACCATTTCACCTTTAGTAAGCACTCATATTGAAGTCCAGAAGCACACTTCAGGCTTTGTAGTTCACCAGACACTGGGGTTTGGTTTTGAGCTCAGTCTATACTGCAGCGCTGATAAGCCATCATTGTTTCCAAAATATAATTTGGCTCCTGTGTCCAAGCTGTATTTAAATCTTTCCTGTGTAGACAGTGCTTAAATGTACTCTAAAATACAAGCTCAAAGCTAATACACTTCCTCTCACCAGAGCAGACACTTTCATTCCAAGGCGCATTTTCACTGCTGTTCTCAAAACAATTTGTTGACAGAAACAAGTCAACATTTGGTCAACAATAAAAGAGCTAGATTTTTATCTTCTCAACACTAGCTCAGAATAACAAATCACTGTGTTCTATGGCCTCTAGCACAGCCAGAGCAGGCCTGCTTGAACACTAGGTTGTTACTTTTGCAGATCCCACAAAGTGAATTTATTATAAGGGACTTCAGGGATATAAAGCATCAATTTGGCTCAGTTTCCCATGTGACTTGAAGGTCTAACAAGAGAAAACTATTTCCTAGAAAAAGAAGAAATGCTTAAAAAATACTTGCAAGGAATAACAACTACTCTTTGACACCCAGGGATTTTTAGAGGTAAGTCAAAGTCTAGCAGGTATCTGGCTAAGCTGCTACAGACTAAGCCTGGGACAACTGGGGTTCGGGACATTTTTGCACTGACCAGAGGACTGATGCAGTGAAGAAAGGGTCAGACAAATTAATATTGGGTGGAATCGAAGCTACTTGTGCTGGAGCCTGTCCCTAAATGGAAAGGATTGTAAAAGCTGGTGTTTCAACCTGACTTTTTATCTGCTTATAAGGAGCAGCATCTCACATCATATTGTACAGTTCTGGCAAGAAGAATCTTTAATGTGGCTATCAGCATGCAAGCAGCACACAGTATGCCTTCACTTCTTCCATTTCATCATTTCCTTTAACAGGAAAATCTGAGTTCCAAAAAACCCATACTCTGAGCAAGAAATTACCCAAACAGCAAAAAGCTGTGGCAATGCTTCACAATTTTCAGACAAAATGCCAAAACTGTCTCTCCTCAGTAAGACAGAAAATACTGACACACAAAAAAAAAAATGTGGACACCGGAAAAAAATGAATATTAAAGATAATGCAAAAGTACTTCTGTTCCCTTATCTGCATGACATGGATGATGTTCCCAGTCAGCATCAACAGTACAAACTATTGTAGTGGAACAACAATTATATACAAGCCTGCTATCAAACTGGACTATCAAGTCCTGGTTCAGTTGCTGATCTGCTCATGAAGAATGAACAAGGACAAACGTGGTTTGTGCCACACTCGAAAGAAAGCAATATAGTTGTTTTAATGTTGTACATCCCTATCAGAGGAATTAATGTCCATATCAAAACTCCTAACAACCAGATAAAAGCTACACACTGTACTGACCTTCGTGAGTCCAAAAATACAGACGGACATCATATCAACTGGAATACACTGCCCAAAAAACAAACTCTTGTATTTGCAATACAATGAGGTGGTAAAGGACACTGCAAGATCAGGCTGAACGGGGTAAGATGACCATTATCAAACAGTACATTAATGTCAGGCTGTGACACCACAGCCCCATCTCAGTGAGTACAGAAAGACATTTGCATCTTGGCTGGCAGCTGCAGCAATTCTAAACTAGAAACTCCAGTAGCTGGTGATGAAGCTAAACAGAACAATTCACAATCCCCTCACTGATGTCCAGATGCCAACTCCTAAGTACTAAAACTAGGCCGCTTAATTAGGATCAGTTTCCCAACACAGTTAAAAGCCAGACATACTTACTTACAGATCCAAGCAAGTATGTACAAGTACTGTCCAAATGTTCATGGCCAAGCATCAAGCTGGTGCTGCACTGCACACACTCCAAGACATCCCTGCACTTTCCCCAAGTGCATTCGCAAAACAGAAGATACGACCAGGGGTAAAAGTGGTAGGTCTTGTTAACAATCCTAATTTATTTGAGGCTGTAGCTGAAAGAACCAGAAGCCAGCAGAGTTTTAAAAAGCACCCTATGTGCACCAAAACCACACATGTGCCTAAGCTGGTCTCTGTAAATTACACGTTGTTGCTGCTATGAATTTATTACCAATTTTTTACTGAGAGATAGAATGAACAAATAACCCTACCACTATATACAATGTTGGCAATGCTGTGTGCTCCAGGTACTTTCTGTACTAAATGAAGTGCTTGCAACAAGCACAACATCAGATGAAAGAAGGCAGACCCACTTCAAAGATATTTGCTATGAGTACCAGAAATCTCTATACAGAAGTTGTTAAATATTGTCACAATTCATACAGATCTGCAGTTACACTTTCTTCTTCAAATTCTTGCAGAGTAGAACAGCTCCAGAAGAGCTAAAAGGCACTGAGTTCAGCCAACAGCTCCCTTTCTACCTGAAGTAGTAGCAACAGAAATATGACAAATAAAACCTGAAATGCAAATAGCATTGTGCTAGTCAAAGGCCACATTATACAGAAAACATTACAGAATGGTCTTGGACATTTAATTTGCTTATTTATGAAGTACTACACTGAGGGCCCTAACATTCTTCCTGAATATTTCACGTCTTTCAGAATCTGCAGCCACTAACAAGTTTTCCCAGTTCATGTTCAAGGCAATCTTTTCCATTTGTCTTTCTCCTGCATCTTATAATTATGAGCCTTTCTTCCACTTAATCTAATTTGTGTGCCCCTACACTTTCTGAGGCATTTGTAGTGCTGAAGCTGTGGCCGAAATGGAAGATTTCAGCAATTTGTGACAGTGCTCCATTTATCTGCTTTTTAACGGAGGAGATGAGAAGGAAAGGTAGTTTTCAAATTCTAGAATTATCATGCAAACTCTTCCCTACAGAAGTGAGCCTGACACTGGTTTTCAGTCACATTTTTACTCAAAGACTAAATAAGAAAAATGCAACAACAGCATAAATGATCAGGTTTTTCACTTGAACTAGAGAAGTTACTTACCACAAGCACACAAACACCTTTATAACACCTTTTTACCACTCTAACACTTTACTAGGCTTACTACTTTGACTGCTATTTTGTCAAGGAGGCAGAAAAGAGGCACAGAATTTGCTTCAAGAGCTACACCAAGCTATCCAAACTGCAGTTAGAGCAGTAGGAAACTACACTAGATGTATGGAACTCTGTTTTCTCATCAGCAAATGCTGATGCTTTAGTATTGCTCATGGCTGTTTCTGTAAAATCCACCTGAGAAAACAGGTCTGCAAACTCAAGACCTATACTTTGGATAATGTTTAAAAAAAAAACAAATAACAACCCCCCCCAAAAAAAAACCTGCAAGCTCATAGATCCAAGACTTCACAGAGCAATACACTGAGCAGGAAAACAAGGCAGGAACATCACTACACTGACTTAGGCTCTGATTCATCACTGGTATAGCTAGACTGAAGTTGCACTCCTGTGAAGACACTTGAAGTTGATGGATGGAAGAACAGAATCCTTCCTCTCACACCAGTTTTCTTCTTCTCAATGCACTGAAGTCCAAGAACAGCTAAGAGTGAGATATACCAAACCTTTGCAGCTAGATCGTAGAGGGTCTCAAAGTCTCCAGTAATAGAAAGACTGAATTGAAAGGGTTAGGTGTAATAGAGATGAAACAAAGTCAGCAATTAAAGTTCATTTGCTTACATGCAGTATTCTATTCAGCACAGACAGTTCCTACCAAAACTGCCTGATCATGGTTTCCTTAATTCTGGGCTTCAAATGAAAATGTGTGTAGCTGCTTACATATTCTGACTTGACAGTCCTTTCTATTATCATTTCTCACTATTACAGCCTAAAATGTGTACAAACCAGAGAGCAGCAATGCCAATTATGTCACCTGTCTCTGCACACAGCACCTCAGCTAGCTGTATGGCCAACTGCAGGAACAAAAGCTTACTGTAAAATGCAGTTTGGCTGACCTAAGTGTCTCAACTACTGAAAGGCACACAGCTCGTGGTTTCCTTTCCCCATGCTGGAGGTGACAGGGGAAGGGCTACTTGCACTAAGCTCACTCAGAAAATACCAAAGTGATCTGCAGTAATGACATAAACAGTAAGTTCCTCTCATGAGATACCCATGATATTCCTTCGAATCACTTGGCCTCCCTGCAGAACTGACCAGTGTTTTTCCTTGCTTCTCCATCATCCCATATTACAGTGACAAAATGTCATCTGCTCACTTAAGAGGACACTACTGGGCACACACATTCATCAAACAGAATGACTCAAAGCTACAGCAGTTCACTGCTGCTTCAGAATGATGTGAAGTTACACAGAGGTCCTGATCTCACTTTTTTTCAACAGAAAACGTAAATACTCAGTAATTCAGTATTTACACAGATCTACAGTGGAACTTGTCCCTAAGAGGAAATGGACACAGGTTCTCCCATGGAGACATTCTGTGACAGGCCCTGGGATAGAAAAGCAAACCTCCAGAAAAGTTCTGTTAATGGGTAGTATTAGTAACCAGAGTAAATTAATATTTACACCTGTACATAAGTACAGGTGGACAGCTAGTTTGCCATCAGATTCTCCCATTCTTCAAAGGAGAAACAGAGCCTGATAAGTCTAGGAAAAGAATATTAAGCAATGTCGTTGAGAGCCCTGGACTGAGGGAAAGAAGTTTCTTGCAGAACTGAAAGCACAGATTTCTGTCTCAGCACAATCTGAACAAAACAACAGTAAAACTGGCAGCTGGGCACTCAGCTCCTACAACTACCAGTGCTTCCTCAAGGGTCTCCAATCCCTTAGCTTTACTTATTTAAGCAACTGACCTTATACAGATAATTTAGATAAAAATTAAAATAAAAAAGCTGTTTTCCTTCTCCCCCAGAATTCAAAAACAGATCTTTACTCTTCAAGCATATGCAACACAGATTACTTGCTTAAAATGTTAACTGTGCCTTCTCTTCTTGCCTCCCTCCTCCCCACGTACACATTCAGGGCATACTACATTCAAGAAAAAATATTTATGTATGTGCATATTTAGTGGAATATAAATCACGAACCATCACATAACTTCTCATCTTTTGGAATGCTTTTAAGAATACAGTTTACATAGAATTTTGTAAAGTATATTCAAAATCATTACATCAAATACAAAATGCAGCATCTGAACTGAGGAAAATGACTTAATAACTTTCCTTGTAAATGGATGTATGCTAAAAAATTAACACATCAAAATAGCCAGAAGAGCAGGAGGCACAGGATACAATTAACCTAACACTGTGGGAAAAGAAAAAAGTCATTCAATAACTCGCATTTACTTCAGATTAAAACTTCAAGGATGTCCACAGGGGACACAAAAGTGGAACGTGATGTACAAAAGATACTCTGTTACAGCCCAACATCTGAGCTGCCCAGAGCTCATTTCAGGGCCAGTAGTTGGTTTCTTCCAATTTTGCAGAGTATCAGGCCAACAAGTCATCTTGATGAACTGTATATGCTTGTGTTGCCTTTCCTGAAGTCACACTTCTTCCTGGTCACATGTGAAACAAACTGCCTACAAAGGCAAAAATGCAGATATAAGGCATGTCTCTTCAAAGCACTTTAACCTACTCCTTTCTCCCAAATCCTGACATGTCAGCCCAGTGCTGTCAGACAAAATAAAGCAGCCAACAACAATCAGTGTTACCTTTATTTTTCTCCCAGTGCCAGGAGATGCTGGAAGGATAGCATCTCAAAGTTCAAGAGCAATTTTCCCAGGATTCCATGGACACCAAGCTGAAGTAAAATCCTTGTTTCTTTTATTGTTGTCCACACGGTCTGTTCAGAGGCAGATCCTATCAAGGAGTCTTTTTACTCTCTTTTCAAAGTCAGGTCAGGAGCAGAGCCTGTAAAACTTCTGAATGGCAAGGCTGAGCAGCAGGGAGATGTGTTCAGGACTGACAAAGACATGCAGTACAGCTCATGCTCCCTCAAGACTCAGCAGGGAGCTGGCCACAAGTCCTATGCTCAGAGACCAAAGATGTGGAGCATGCAAAAGCAGCCTGCGGAAATCATGAGCTAAGAGCTTTCCTGGGAAACTTGCCCTGGAGTTCCCTCCTCTCAACCAAACACCACAGCTTTCAGCAGCCCTGTATCTCACAAGTGCTGAGGCAGTCTTACTGGAGATAAGAACCAAAGCACAAAATACTCCCCCCAGTCACAAGTTCAAAAACAGCCGCAAAAACCAGTGACTTCTACATGCCCTCCCATCTAGTGAAGTTAGGTAAACAACAGCAGCTTTCTAACCAGGGGAGGGATGGAGGGAACCCAACCAAAAAAAACTCTAATAAAGATAAAAGCTGCTATCATGTGGACCCACTAGTTGTGAAGATGTGGAGGTTTATGCTTTAAGGTGGCATTCTTGAAATAGTAACTTGGAATTCCTACACTGCTTCCATTCATCACACTATTACATCTAATAAAGGTGTTCTGTCAGATTTAGTTTCTCACAGTAATTTCAGAAACTTAGAACTACTCTATGATAACATTAAGCAGTGGGTTGAGATGACACCCAGTGCAGTTTCAAAGTTCTGTATTCTTCTTAAAAGACCTTAAGAGAATCAGAAATATCAAAGAACAAAGTACCTGTGTACATGTCCCTCACAATGCTGGCTGATATATCCACAACAAATTGGTTTGCTAACAGCAGAGAGAAATCTCACAGGAGATTGTATTTTCAACAGACATTAAAAAATGACCTTTATCTTAAGTTCTCTAACCACTGTTAGTCACAGTAGGCGTGGTGAAAGCTTTTCCCACAAGCTAACAGGTACAGCTACCAAGCAAGGGCCAAGTCAAATAATTTTTCTTGAGTAGTCTGTCATCCTCCAAGTGGGTGAGTGGCTGATGCTGCCACTTGCGTAGGCTGTTTTGCAACTGATGGACAGCTGAGAAAACATGAGATATTTTGACTACCCTTCTCAAAATATCGTGTATTCAGGGTAGTGAGGGGGAGAGATGAGCTCTGCAAGACATTTCCCTTGTCCACAGTCCTCGAAAAACATGTTAACTTGGCAAAAAATTACTCTTACAACGATCGTTGCAGGTTCTTTCAATGCTTTGTTTCATACTGGCGAATTACACACATTTCAAGAAACAAACATGTAGAGGAGATACAATGTGATGTGCACACACAGAGGAGATACATGTCAAACAAACACATTGACACTGGTCTCCAGTAAAAATATTTTCCCATCACTGAACAGAGTATTTCAGAAGTTTTTAATGACTGCCACCCCGAGTGACCCTGTTGCAACTGAAGTCATGCACACCTGGCAGAAAACTGGTAAAGCACAGAATACACTGGCCTTGATCCAGGTAACCAGAGACTATCTCTATGAAAACTCAAAGAAATATCAAATATTATATAATTAAGGCATATGGGGTTTCCTATAAGGTCTTTTAAATTAGGTTAAAAGTTTGAGCCTTATAGGAAGTTTCCTCAAGCAATGTACTGAGGAAGAGAACTGAATGTTACTTTTGCCATTGCTGTTTGTTAAATAAATACAAAATTACATCTGACAACAACATTATCAACACTCACAACAATGTCCATATTTTATGAGGAACATTAAAGAAAATCCACAACTAGCAAGAAAGCCATAAAAAGGCTTGAAGTTTTATTGTTCAGATATAAGAAAGCAGTATTTTATTTCTAAAGTGCACTGGCATGTCTGCCAAGATATTATATTGCCTTAAGTGCTTTTGCTAAGGCAAAATCAAGAAAGCAATAGTAAAGGTGCCTAAGTAGAGGCCTCTGTCTCCTCAGGCCCAGAGAGAATACAGGACCCCATATTAGGTACTGTCAACAGAAAATCAGAGCATGCAGGTGACACCCCTAGGACAAGAATCTATTTCCCGAGCTCTGCTGACTAGAGCTTAGGCACAAAGCACGTGTTAAGATCACAGCTTCTTCGAGGTCTTGCTCATGATCCACACCCAGAACACCCATCTGAAGGCAATGCCCACAAGTGTTCTTGCCTCACATGCAATTGCTTAACCCTTACAGTGCTTTCCCAGGACATCCTACAGCTTCCTTCCCTCTCTCCACCTACCAGGAGTCAACCCTGATCTACCAACACCTGTCCTCTGCTGAGGTGGCAGTTGCCCTGCTCTTCGTCCTACAGCAGCCAAAAAGATGGGAGTTTCAAAGGCTTAAGGAATGTTAACATTCAACTAAACGGTTGTGTGGCTTCTTGCTGGAAGGAGAGCTGCCTAAATCCTTCTTGGAATGTTTGTGGTTGGCCAAAATGCTGAAGGGATCCCATGTCATAAACAAACACATTGATACTGGACTCCAGTAAAAATGTTTTCTCATCGCTGAACAGAATATTTCAGAAGTTTTTAATGACTGCCACCAGAGTGGATTGCAAAAGGTACAGTCCTCCTGTTTTCCACTATATTCACCTAATTGAGAAGTACGGGGACAGTAAAGCATTGTTTTTTTGGTACTATCTGTGCTCAGTATGCAAGACATGTACCTGGGGCAAGCAGAACATTAGACACTCAAAATTTAAATACAAAGGAACTGAAAAAGGCATTTTCACTATTAGCCTTGTGGAATTCATCAATATGGACACGTTTGAATTCTTTCCCTGTTATGGTTGTTAAGTTTATATTCAAGTTCCTCCACTGTAACAGAAGGTGAGACTTATAATAGCAAGACAGTAAAAACTTATCAATGAGCTTTGGTGGTTGTAGGCTTACAAACACAGCAAAGTTCAGAAGCCACTCTTGGAAAACATAGTTGGAGTCCAACAGATAACATCTGAGTTATCAAAGAGAAAAAAGACTTTTTCAACAAAACACCTGAGAGCCAAATGATGTGACCTTCCTAATCCAAAGAAATGGTCTATCTACAATTATGAGAAAGTCTAAGAGAAAATTTTCACCTCTCGATCCTCTGAAACTTGCTTGTACACTTTACAATGAAAAGTCACAATTTGGAGGACCTTTTCCTGAACAAAAGCAGAAGTCAGATTACTGTGCAACACTTTTTCAAGGGGATTTCCCCAGCCTCATTGTTCTTCTGCCAATTTTGAAGCATATGCAGCGAGATGTGAACCTACTCCAGCTCCCGATTGTTCTCTTGTATCCTGCCAGTCGGGTTCAAACAATGCAGCATGACAGAAGCCAAAGAAAGCTGTCCATGATGAGACTACGGCATTGCACACAGTAAATTTTACAAGTTTTCCACCAATCAGCACTGCAGCCGAGTCAGAGTAAGTGAACAAAAGCAACTAGTAAACAAGACATGGGAAATCACTTTTATTAAATCAGCAGGTGTAGATTACAAGCAGGATTAAATCAGTAGGGAGCCTATTAACCAGCTATTTGTGTTCAAAGCTGCAGCAGTAAAAAAAATGCAGCATCTTGTTTAGCCTATAAATTCTTCCTAGGCTAACAGCCTGAGCTACACATTTGGGAAGTTTTTCCCATAAAATTGGGCAGATTGTCATAAAACATTCACACTAGTAAAAACAGCACTCAGGTGTTTTGTTACATTACCAAGAAAACTAAATTGGCTGACTTCTACAAAAGAAGAATAGAGTGAGAAGAAGAATCTTTATCACACTGAATAACTGGATGGATATAAAGACATGAACTACCACAGCAAGCCAGGGAATACTTTAGCATTGACTGGGGCTGGGTGAAGACTGATTCCTTTACTGGAGAAAAAATAAATACTATTTATGAGATCATCTGGGGGTCACTATCGACAATAAAGCACAGCCAACATATTTTTCTTGAGTGACTCACGTGTCTTCTTATGGCAACAAGAACTACCACATGCAGATACTACTCTTCCCATTTAGAGCTTTTTACCAGGATTTACTGAGTAGGTAAGTCAAAGTAATCACAAATAGCCATTTTTCAATGCCTAAGACTCAACAGCGCCAGCCTCAGTTGTTAACCTGACAACTGCATACAAAAATCAAGCAAG
Organism: Calyptomena viridis; assembly: GCA_013390005.1. NCBI lineage: Eukaryota > Metazoa > Chordata > Aves > Passeriformes > Eurylaimidae > Calyptomena > Calyptomena viridis. The sequence goes on from WEIV01021486.1 coordinate 163,642, forward strand.
CTTTAACACTTATTTTTGATTTTGACTCTTCCTGCTTCTTACCACTAAAGCAATCCTAATGAGGACCAACAGTAACCTGAACATACAGAAATTTCACACATTCCAACAACTCGTATTTTCAACCCCAAATTTGCTTTCACATCACTAATACTACAACAGAAAAAAAACATAAACTTACTCCCTAGATAAATAATACACCCTACAGCAGAGAGGTAAAGGTTGCATTATCACAATCATAACAAAAGAAATCTCAATTTATCAGCTGAAAAATGACAGCAAACTTACAACTTCTAAGGTTACCTGAGAAAAAGCAGCAGAGCCAAGGCCAGAATCCACATCCCCTGGGCTTTTAGCCAGTGCTCCAGTTAGCACACAACAATCCTCAAAATTCAACATTTTTTCCTCCTGACTCGAGAGACAAGCTCCTTTGAACTATACAGCATTTTGCTACTGGCTGAGTATCTTGCACATTTATATTTTTACACGTTGACCTAGCTCAAATGACATGCCAATACTTTCTGCTTGGCACACCAACCCTAACAAATTATGTGGGTAAGTCACATGGCTTCCTGAATTGCACGAGCTTAAAACTGGCAGCCCTAAGTATCTTTGTTTAATACTCTAAGACTTCCTTTTTCAGGATGACATCATTATAAGATGCTGTAACCTGAGCTATGTCTACACTAAAGCTTAATATTAGCTACAGCAATTCAGTCCTCAACACGAGCCACAGCTGTGCCACAAAACAAGTTAACAGTTCTGTTTTAGTACTTATAACTAAACCTCATCCAGTTACACTGGAACACAATTCCTGCTCCTAATTTCAATCAACAGGGACCTTAAAGACCATCTCGTTCCAAAACCCCTGCCATGGGCAAGGACACTGTTACAAAAACAGGGTGGCTTTGCCCAACCCATCAAAAGGGGAGATTCTCTTGACCCTTAATAATTTAATTCACTGTCAGAGCCCCTGGGAAATCTACATGCTTTATGGCCTGACCAGTTTACAGGCATCCTGTGCACAGGGGGCCTGCACTTATGGATTCACCAAATTGGAAGGTGTGATCAACATTCCCTTTTTTGGGGGGAGGGCTTGCACTAACAAAGGAGGAGATCCTTCAGGGGGGGTTTCCCTAAAGTGTTACTCCCCTGTCAATGAAACTGTTACTTACTCTAAACAGTTATGAAATAACACCTTTCATGAGAACAAATCATGACAAGTGAGGGCTCATGATAATCGGTGATAGAGTCTGTCTGAAAAGATACATTTAAACAGTACAAGACAAAGCGTAAGTACAAGTTCTAAAGTAAAACAGTCTATTAAGAATCTTATTATGAAAAGCAAGTGTTAGCTCTAAAGCAAGCAATGAACACACAAGTTATAGCATATCTCACCAGGCATCCCAAAGTGAGGGGGGGAAGGGAAGTCAGCTTGTCAGCTGCTCCAGTGGTTTGGTGGAAAAGCTTCTCCACATCTTCCAATCTCCAACCTCTTTATACACTATTTCTTTAGGGGTTTTGTAGAAGATTGGTGAGTTTTGGGTGACGGTTGTTTATTGTTTCTTGATGGATAGCTGGCACAGGTCAAAAGACACCACATTTCCCTCCTGTGCCTGTGTTTACTGAAGATCAGTCAATAATGCCTTCGTATCATTCCCATTCTCCAGCATGCCAGGTGCTTATCAATGTTTAGGAATTTTCTGTGGGACAGTTTATCTGGGAAGCGCCAGCTGGATCTTCTGTAAATCTTGTTCTATTTTAACTTCCGTGTTTTATCACTATTCTACACAAACCTCTCACTACCCCAGGTTTATCCAAGCCCCGTCCAGCCTGGCCTTGGACACTTCCAGGGATGAGGCAGCCTGGACAACTTGTGCCAGGGCCACCCCCTCACAGCCAACAATTCCTTCCCAATATCCCACTTAAGCCTGCCCTCTGGCAGTGGGAAGCTACTTCCCCCTTGTCCTGTAACTCCAGGCCCATGTGCAAAGCCCCCCTCTGGCTCTTTTGGAGTCTCTTTAGCTATTTTACGTATCTTTAGGTAAAAAAACCCAAACCTTCAGGCTACAGGGTAAAAATTAAGAAAAGGTTAAGGAAGAAGGGAATGACAGTATTTAAGTTCTTGGCTTACTCTGCCTTGACCATTCACTGCACTCCACGATGACTCCCATCCATGATGGCTCCTTGCAATAAACAGGGCCTAGAGACAGGGTTCACCAGTTCACAAATGTTTTTACTAAGAAATGCTCAAAACACTGTTTTCACAATAAGCTTCAAAAAGGCATTTATTCCAAGTCACTTTCTGACAATAAGCACCGTGGAAGTTGTACAGTTATCTGACCCCTTCCCCAAGTAAGCTGTTAAAAAAACACCCATATAATTCAGGAATATTAATGCTAGACAAGTTGGTATTTCCATGCAGTTGTCTGAACAGACTTATTCCTTCCACCAGCTTAAAACAAATCTCTAAATTTATGAAAGACCACAAGTTATCCAACTGTTAAGTTTAGTTTTGTGATAAAACACAAACTAAATTGATTTTTAAAATGGTGTTGAAGAAAATGCCCGAGAGTAGTTTTCAAACAGATGTAAGCAACATTACCAACACTGTCTTATTGATCACTAAACTCAAGTTTAGAAATTAAGTTTCAGAGAGACTTGACATCAAACCTCACATGGATTTTCATTTCCCATTACATATCCATGCAGCATCTAAAGGTGTTCTGCAACCTAGAGTTTGAAAATGTCATTTTACACATATGTAATTAGGGCCAGCATCCTTTTGTCTATAATCACATCCTTTAGTCTTTTACAAAGAACATACAGACAATATTTAAGTCCCATCATAATTATGGGCAGTTTGATCCTCCTCCTACATATTTCCAGTGAACACATCCTAAGTATTCACAGCACCAGATATCACAAGGAGGATCAGGGGATTATGAAGCTAATCTTGGCCAACACACCCCAAAATCTCAGATCTCTTGCCATACTTCTAGGAAAGAGCTGTTTGGATTTGTCCTAAAGCATTATTTTTATTGAAATTCCAACAAGGGAAAAGCAGAGGGGGCTCTGCTTCATCCTCAATAATCCTGTCATGAGAAAAGGGAGTCAGTTTATCAACAAACAACTTACAAGCATGTTATTCCTGTAATCTCAGCAATAAAAACGGTACTTTGGTGAATTTTGAAGCACTGTCTTAAATAACTATACTTATTTTTGAAAGCTTAAGATGTTCAACTATAGTCTTGAAACATTTAGAGAACCAGTTTACATCTAGGTGAACACATCCAGACAGAGACAGTACACAATTTAAGGACATTCTTTACATATAAAGCCATGATTAAGAATCCATGTCCATCCCCCAACCTGAACAGTGAATTATCCTAGATCTGCTACAAACCAGTAGACAGTGCCAAGTTCTGTTTCTGGGAAAACAAACTTCACCTCTCTCTGGATAGCAATGTTATTTTAGGATCTACTATCCCAATCCAACTGCCTGGTGCTGTCCTCTTTGCTAACTCACTCATAGCTCAGCAGATGTTTGGAACTCTCCTAAAACAGTTTCCAGAGAAACTTTCCCTCCTCCCCAGTTTAACTGGTGAAATCACCCATCTCCTATGGCTTTAACCTAAGAAGGAACAGATTAATTCCTGTATTGCTGTCCTCTGAAGTAACCTATTTTGGGGAAACATATTAAAGCTTGAAAACGATTTATTCCAGAAGCCACATCTGCTTGACAACTCTGCTCTACCGGTGATCAAAAGCATTCTCAAAAATAGGTTACTGCATGCATCCATGCGATCACTTTCCTGACAAGTACTCCCAAGGAATTCAAGAAAACATGCTGATAGAATGAGTTTTATTCAAGAAAAACTGTGCTCTTTACACCTAAACTAGAAATTATTTGTGATCTGATAAAAAAGGCACCAAAATTCTATATTTTTTAAAGGATTTGTTTGCTCTCAAACAGCATTCAAGTTAGTTTTCCTATTTTTAAACAGGACGTTTCTTTGCCCAGCAGAATACATTGGAAATACAACAAAATGAGGATATATTGGATGTGTTTCTGGGACACTGTAAACAAGTATAAGAAAAGAAGTCAAGTGTCAATAGCCTTATTCACTTTAATGTCAAGAGCAGCCTTTTAGGCTCAAAAGTCACATGGAAAAGAAATTCCTGGATATTTACTTCACAAAAAACCCCAACTAAACAACAATCAAAAAAAAACCACTACAGGTTTTGGACGCAGTCAATACATAATACTGTATTTTTACTTCCTTAAGGAAAACATATCAAAATGTATTCTGAACACAGGGCTTAGTTACCAACACAATATTTCCCCAGAACAATCAGGGTGTGATCAGTTCCATGACAGTAGTTTAAGAAATTACCAACCTCCACTATTGGCTGAAGTGAAAGATATACAAGTATGGCTTTAAAATATTTGAAATATTACTACTTCATCCTAACAAACTCAAAGAAACACCAGTATTGGTGAAGTTGGTCAGTAACTCCAGACAACCACTCCACTTGTAGCTGTCTGCTTCACATTCCCAACACTCCCTCACCATCTTCCACATTCCCAAAACCATGGAACCCATTGCAGGGTTTTTTTCTTTGACTTTGGATGGTACAAAAATTCAGAATTCATCTCACATTGGAAGTAGAAGCCACGTCTTTTAGAAGTCTAACTGTGGACTGTAAATGTCACAGATCATCTACATTCTTCAAAATGTCAGGATTTGAGTCCCTCTCACTCTCATTTAAGTCAGAACTGGGAGGCTGCAGAAAAGATAGCAAAGATAAGCTTCTGAAAACCATAGTACAGGGATGCTGTTCTCATGTTAAATGTGGAGGACAGAGCATATTTAAGACTACATTCTCTGCACACATACTGAATTGTTAAGCAAGAATAAATGTTTTTCAGCTAATACTATAACTCTATTGGCAAAGCAAGCTGGAAATCAAAACCTTGGCAGGGCAAGTGTTAAGTATTGTTCCGCACATTATCAAAAGCAAGTTTATGTGATAACTGTAATATAACTTATTATAATGTTAGGTTATAATAACGTTTATTTTTAAAATAAAAAACCTAACACAGTTGTCACAGCACCCAAATGTTGGCATGGAAGCAGAATTCAACCTGTGACAGGTATGAACTCAGTCACAGCTCATCCCCTAGGTTTCTTCCTCTCTTTTTTAATTTTCAATTTTAAACACATAGGAGCTACAACAGTCCAGGTCAACAATACCCCAAACACTACCAACTAAACTCTCCTATTAGTTGTATATTATCCAGTATTTTACAAAAGCCACTGTTTTTTGCTAAGCCTTATTTAAAAGAAGCAAAAAATAAAATATGAAGCATATTTATACCCTTTTTAAGGCACGAAAACTACACAGCTATCAAAGGAAAATACTGGGATGCTGGAACTAGTCATTTGTGTTTCCCTACTTTCAACTCCAACACTGTGCTGTCACCACTGAAACAACTTTTCAAACAATAGAGACCATGAATAGGCCAGTTGATTATTCACTACATGGCACGGTTTGCTAAATGCTTGGATTTTAGGTATTAGATTTTAGATATTAGTTATAAAGTATTTATGGACTGGGTTTTGAGGAAGCTGGTCTAGTGGAAGATGTCCCTACACATGGCCATGGCAGTGATTTGGAATTAAATGATCCTTATGGTTCCTTCCAACCCAAATCATTTTAGGATTCTATAATACAACAGAATAATCCTGGCTAATACAGAAAACACTGCTCCATTAAAAGAAGGATGGTCATGCTCTGTTTCTCCCCTGACTGCTTCTTATGCCCATGTCAAAACTGCCAGGGAGGGGCATGAAGATGGGATCTTAAATGCCACCAAACCCATTATGTATTTCAGAAAAGTGAACTCATGTGGCAACATTTAGTTTCAGAATACACAAGGATTATGTGATTAGAATCCCACTGGCTTGCTGGGAGGATTCAGCAAGATAACTACAAATTACTCAGAGGGCTAGTGTCAAGAGGACCTCTGTACTTATTTAGCCTCTGCTCTAGATTACTGACCCACTTATGAGGAGCTAAGCACCCTGCTGTGCAGTGCCAACACCCACTCCATCTGTTTGGTTCTGCTTTCTCAGAACCTCTATTAGTCTCATAAGAAGTTGTGTTAATTACCACATGAGCAGCTTCTGTGTAGTACACACAGGATCAGCCTCCCTTAGTGAGTAGTCACCTTGACAAACAGCAGAGAAGCTGCAGAACAACTCTAACTCAGCAGGACTATTTATGACATACAGTAAGAAATGAAGACTTCTGAAAAGGTGATTTAATACAACCTCTCTTCACGCTGCTCTCAGTTTTGAGAAAAGACTGTAACAGTTTAGTTGCTTTAGGTTTCAATGATAAGAAATTAAACTAGAGTTAAGTACTGTATCAAACTCTGGAAATCTTCAAGGGACCAGAAACTTGTGAAACCACAACTGAAACTTTTGCTGAGGAAATAACGCAACAGTGGCAAACAGAAGCATCCCACAACATTTGTCGATACCTACACCAAATTAAACAGCATTAGTTAGTAAAAAAAAGTTAGTTGAAAAACCCCCACACAAAACCAAAACACAAAAACCTCCCCAAGCAGAATGTTTGGAAAGTTAGCCCTGCTGTCACATCAGAACTGCATCTCAGTAGCTTGGCACCACAAGCTTCCTGCTGACTAGGAAGGAAAAAAGTTTCAAAATCAGCATTTTACTAGTTATCCCTGCTGATCTGCAGATCTTTAAGACATTCATTAAAGTGGGTCTCAAGCAGTGGTTTCATCAACTTACTAAATCTAAGAACAAGAATCTCCAAGTCATTACAGTACTGAGTTGACATTTGTTATTTCTCGGGAATCCAGACTACTGCTGTCAAAGTGAAATACTATCAACAGTTCAAAAGCCAACTGTGAAACTCAAAAATTCTGCATAGCACTGCTGACAACCCTGATATCATCTTTCCCATTAATACCAAAGCCACTTCTTAGTTTAAAATTAAACCTGATATAATAGCCAACATCACTCGAAGAGCAGCTCTTACTGGCTTACTCCCAAGGTACTCAAGAAGAGCAGAACCCAGGTCCAGTCCTTTTTATAGCTGACTGGGGGACAGAGAACATCACAGTCCAGCAAGAACTGCTGGTCACAGAGTACAACACAGCTTCTTACTCCATTTTAAAAAAGTATTTACTGTGTCTACTTTAACACAAAAGGTCATGAAGGCATGTATAATGATGTATTAGCACACTGTTTGTACCTTCTAACAAAATTCAATGTAGACAACTATTTTTCTGAGGCAGCAACATTTACTGCCCCAGTAACCTTGCAGGAGAGCTCTAGAACCTAGATACACATTTTATAGCAAATGAATCTCCATATGACATATTTAACTTCTGTCGTATCAAACACCTTCCAATTAAGCACATCACCTTCATCATGGTAAAGACTTGCTAAATACACAGTCATCTCAAGAAATGTATATCCCTATAGGTTCCAATCTTAGTCTGCTGATACACAATAAGGCAAGAAAGCATTTTATCATTGATTGTTTTTCACTTGGCAAAAGGAAAAAAAGCAGAAGGGAAACCCAGAGAATTTTGGGACTACTCTAGAGGAGAAAACACAAGCAGAAGGCAGCATTAGAAACAAAAGGTGAACAGAGAATAGAAAGAACAGAATTAAGGTAGCCATTCATTCAGAGCATACTCATGACTTTCCATTCAGCTGTGTCAAATCTAAAAGAGAATGATGAAACCATTTTCGGATAACAGCTATAACACATTTGATATATGGAAATCATTACTGATACCAGTCAGATCTAGTTTGCACTATGATTAGTACAAAGTTTAAAAGTATGGGATGAATGTGCTAATACAGAAATTAAGTTCATAAACCAGATGAAGTTTCTCTCCCCTAGAAATCATTTAAGTGTGAAGTGAATATTCCTGTGCCACCAGATCCTCCAACTTTTTCATAGAAAAACACACCTGTGAAGTGACTTGGTAGTTCTGTCACACAGAATGAGCTTGCCTGGGCACCTCAGTGGGATTTCTGTGCAATATGAATCAAGAGCAGACTGCATTATACTTACAAACATAACCCTTGCCTCTCGCACAGCAGTTGCTATGAATTAAGCTGAGAAAGTCAAAGGGGTAGAATGCAAGTCATTTACCTAAATGTTTATACATATCAGGAGCAGAAGAGCAATTTTAGAAATATCCCAAGTTATTAAACAAAAAGCATTTTCATTAAACAATAATTACAGAAAATAAACTGGTCTTCAGACAACCTGCCTCTAAAGGTAAAATTCCCCTTCAAAAAAGAAAATGGAGGCAGCTTGTACAATTTAAATACAACTGAAAGCAATTTGATGACTGAAGTGTTGACCAAGGAAAAACTAGTCTTTTTTTTTTTTTTTAAGTGAAAATGTTGGTTCAGGTATTTCCCCCCCTTCCCGAATTATAGGCAGGCTTATTAAATAAAAGTATAAAAGCAGTGCTACAAACTAAGAGCTGTGTTAGGTACCACCAGAACACACACAAACAGAAATCTACATAGTAATGAAAATTGAAATGTACAGAAATTGTGACTTCACAAAGCATGTGATTCAGTTATAGACGAGCACTATATAAATCCAATAGTTTTAAATAATTTTTTAACAATCAAAAGCATGCAACTGATTTTTTAGTCCTTTTTTCATAGATAACCAAATGGATATTTAGGCTATTTCTTAAGTGGTTGTAACAATTTCAAACAGCATTTACCTTGGTATTGTCACACATTTTGTATTGCAATTCTGAGTGGTAATTGCCTTCTCAAGCTCATCCAGCTGTCCAGTTTTCTTTAGCTTCTTGACCAAACTTTTCACTGCTTTTTCACACCACTTCTCCTCCTGACCATTCTGCTCACCACCACCAGCCCCTCCAGAGCCACCAGCAGATTTTTTCCACCCCAGAAGTCTCTTCACAACTGGTGGAGTGAATGGCAGTATGGATGACATGATTTGCACCACACAGAACACTCAGCAACTGGTGAGTTAGAGATCCCCGTCCGAACCTAAAAACACAAAGGAAAACAAGACACATTAGAGCTGAGGTTTCATATGTAACAAACGCCTCCCTGAGGACCTTTCATTACCAAATGCCACAGGACACTGCATCCCAAAACAAGGCAGATAAATAGTTTGGAAGTAGTATCATCATGGTTAGGTACTTCGCTGATGAAGTTCAAGTTTGCTGAGGGCTCAACAGTTAATGCAGACTAAGATCACTGTTGGATTCAATGTTTAATTTTTCCTGAAGTCTTTCCTGACCAAAGTCAACTTCAGTAAATACAGAAGGTAACTTGAGCCTAACTTTGCACCTAGGCTGGCAGGTTTTAATCATTGACTAATATTTTCCACAAGTGACTGACAAACCATATACAGATACATGCATGTTCTGCCTGTCTCCAAATTAATTTAGCAAGAGAAGTTGTGTCTGGAATGTCATTTAGTCATTATGGCTTGACAGAAGTCTTCCAACAGCAGCCATTTCACAAACCTTTTCTCATTTTGTCATGTTTTAAATAACTACTAAGTTTTGTTCTTCAGGGGATAACGACTTCAAATTCACTAATAAGTCTAGTAATACACTTATTCCCATCTAGAGTCCAGCAGCCTAGAATAATGAATGTTCTCAACAGGCAGCACTTAAAATCATCAAGTCTTTCAAAACTCATTTAACAACAGCCAAAATACTCGTTTGCAGGCACCTGAGTCATAGAACTGCCCGTTTTCAACTTTGACAGCCTTTCATTCAGTATAAGTACCTGATAATAATATTAATATAAAAATTAAATATTAAAAGGAATGCTGAAACTTGAGCTGTGTTTAGCATTCACTGCAATATGCACTTCCAATCATTCAGAAGTGAAATGATAACCACTTGTTTTTGCAGCTTCAATTAGGCCATTATATTAAAATACAATACCTAAAACCAACAGGCAGACACAGCTGTTTAGAAACTGCTTGAGGACATTAGGGGTCCTATGGATAGAAGCCAGCACTGAAGTCAAAAAACGATCTTATTTCCAGGCAACAAATGGGTATTTGAAGTGCAGAAAGTTACCTTATTTCAAAGCTGTATAAGTTAGTTCAGTCAGCTGAAAATGCTTTGTTTTAGTTAAAAGCAAACACTAATTGGAGCTTTCAAGACAGCTTACATGCCTCTCCAGCCTGAACAGGCCCACTCCCCACATCTATCCAAAATATACCGACTTCATCTAACCAAAGTTTGCCATTTGCAAAACAGCATGATTCAGGATACTTCAGGCTACAGTGTTCATGGCTAATTTATGCCTTGTCACATCTCTGCAGTTTCAGTGAGCACCAAGCTCACAAACGCTAGATTATATTCCACGAGTAACTTTAAATCATTACTTTTCAACTTCCACAAAACAGAACATTCAGTAGGTGTGACACTTCAGTTTCAAATAAATTATACCTCCATAAACCAGCCCCTCAGAGCACCTAAAAATATGACTGAAGCAAGAAATGTAGTTTTCTGGGGTCAAGAAGACAGTGGCTCCTGTTAACAGGGACTCAAGATCAACACTGATAACTTTAAGCAAGTCATTCAAAATACTCTAACTTAAATCACAGAATCACTCAATGGTTTGGGCTGGAAGTGACCATTAGAAGACACCTCTTTCCAACCTCCACCATAGGCAGGGACACCTCCCACTATCCCAGGTTGCTCCAAACCCCATCCAACCTGGCCTTGAGCACTTGCAAGGATGGGGCAGCCACAGCTTCTCTGGGCAACCTGTGCCTCACCATGTTCACAGCCAACAATTTCTTCCTTATACGCAATCTAAATCAACCTTCCTTCAGTCTTAAACTGTTGCTCCTTGTCAATAAAGGCCTTGCTAAAAAATCAAAGCATTTATTTTCACACAAGGCTATAAAGAACGTTTATTCTTCCAATAATGTTAAATTATTATAGAATTCTCCCCACTATTTCAAACTGCAGGTTCTGCTGAATGCAAAAGTATTGCACTGGAGCCCTAGCTAGAGCAAACAAGAAAAACAAACTCAATATCCAACATTTTTTAATTAAACACTGACTAGGACACTTGGGGTACAGTTTCATAAGGACTCAAGCCAACACAACAGCTTCTTGCCTCAGGAAGCCCAGTTCTCCTTTCCTTCTTGGGGTAACACCAACACCCGGGCACCAGTGCTGATGCCCTTCCACAAAAACTCACCCAGGTAAGGTAAGAACAGATTTATTTTGTGGTCTTCTTGCTGAATTAGTTCTCTTTCAAGTTAACAGGTTGCTCACACATGGCACTGAAGTACTCCAGGTGATGTCAGATGACCTGCAGGAGTGTGGAAGGAGGATTCCAGCCCCAGGCTTCAATTGCAGAGCATCGCTGGAAATGTGCTTTAATTCACATCATTTATTTTGGTGACAACACCAAATTAAGCAGCCTGACACATTCTGAACTGTTCGAGGGCTTGGCAGTGAAACATATTAGACCCCCTAAAGAGCACCCTGAGTAGCTCCAGGAGGCCTGGTGGCCTCTGCTGGTTTAAGAAACACAGTTGGTTTCTAAAATAGGGAGCAGCAGTCACTGAGCTTCACAAAAAGACTTGAACCTTTGAGAAAGGACAGCACTGGATGCTTCAGAGGCACACACAAGACATTCAGAAAGACCAAAAGCAGACAGCCTCTTTGGCTTTAAAGATCCCATTCTAAACAGTAGTGACTGGTGGTGTAATATCTGAACATTAAATTCAGTGCTGTAGACAATCAGCCACCACCATCACTGCTGATCCACACACCAGCTCTTCTTTTTATGGAGCTCACTGACGTGCAATATGAGTATCTCCTGTACTTCAGCTTCATGTTTGACACCTTTCAGTACCACAGAATCCTCTGATTGTCAGCCTTATAAAACACAGACTTCAGGAGGCTCTCATTTACCACTGAGGTGGTAAGCAGCCTTTCTTCCAGGCCCTCCAAACAAATATTTTCAATGCTTTCAATTTTTCAACCTTACAATACTCTTTGTGACGAGGTGTCCAATTTTGCAGTATTCTCTTGCTTAAGACTGATATATTTATATATATATGTGTAATTTTCCGTATTCTCTGATTTTTTTTTTTTTTGTAAACCAAGATTTGTCTTTCTGCTTCAAATGCACACTGAGTGATTTAAGTCTCGGAGCAGGAAAGAATTTAGAAATTCCATACACTGCAGTTTTTCTTTATATGTCAGCTCTCATACTATTTTGACATACTCAGAGGCAAAAAACCCTCAAATTTTTCTTCTCCCATTTCCAAAAGACTGTAAGCTCAGACCTAAGTAACTAGAAATTTCCAGCTTCTATACTTAATTGTATCCAGTTGCCTTATAGACATGTGCTCATCCAGTTTCTGTAGAAGTCAGAAAGCACAAGTAGCTCTGCTACCCCCTTGGAAATTGCCCTGGAAAAATATAACAAAACACAAAGGGACACATTTAAAGAGCCCTTTATAACAATGATTTCTGCCGCTTAGCAGCTATTTAACAAAAAACACAACATACACCACAGCTGCAGACTAAGAGTCTGCAAGGCTTAAACTAACTTCTTCCTTCTAGCTATTGTTCTGCCGTGACAGGGATTTGCCAGGAGTATCAATAAGAATTTCACTAAGTTATTCTAGTAGTGGCCCGGTATCTTTCAAAGGGTGAGCAGAGAGAATGTGACACAAGTAGGACAGGACTTCACTCAGCTTAATACTTCAGCTGATTGTGATGAGTACTCACAGGAGAGTATTTCAGCCAGCTTAATTTATGAAAAAATAAATGGCACTCTGCTCCAAGGCTAGACAAGACAGTGCAAACTGCAAGGCACGGTTGGGTTGAATTATGGGCAACTGGGATAAATGCAGACTTTGCAACAAAAAAGCAGCAATGGTGCATCCAGACTACTGTTCCACCTCCAAAGGTGGCAAAGCGACACACTGCTGGAGGAAAGCATGTGAACCTGGCTGTCTTACGTACTTCACTCATAATTCTTCAGCATCTTAAACTGTCACAACAGGAAATTAAAGGCTACTTTCCTACTTACTCCCTCCAGCAGCCACTTATGGACTTGCTATCCACAAATCCACCTAACCGCTTTTTGAACATGCCTCCACAACCTCTTGTGGCAGACTGCATCAGTATTTAACTGTCAAAAGAACTGCTTTTAGTAATTTAATTTATTCCCTTCCTAGTTTCAGAAAGTAACTCTTGTTCTACCACTGCAAACGCTGCTGAAGAATTGTTTGTATTCATCTCATCTGCGAGCTTCACCGTTCTGTACACCTGGATCACACCCCTCCCTCAGAGGGCTCTCAGGCTTTTGTCACAAAGAAAGTATCTGAACACAGCTCACACAGTTTGGGATGCTCCTCTGGACAGATGCCAAGCCTGAAAGCTTTACTACTTCCACTAAATTATAAGCACTTGAAGACACTGCATAAGGACTGACCTAAGGACCACAGGAAAAAACGGTGTAAGTCTAAGATTATCTTTGCAGTTATCTTTTTGGTCATATTACCCTAAATCTCTCAACATTACAATTTAAATAAAAAGTACAAAGACAACTTTGCACCCCATGAGGAACTGGAGATAGAAGGCAGGATGCACATGTTTGCTGTTGAACACCTGGCAGGAGATCAAATAAAAAAGAAGAGCCCTAGACCTGTGAGGGTTCTAACTGCACCCACCCAGACAGTCTCAGAGACACCTTCTCTATACTAATGGGTTTAGGAGTCACTGTTAAAGCTCAGTTTTGACGAACAAATTCCATTTCAATTCATCAACTAACTTTTACTTTCAAATGGATACAGCAATACAAGGAGTTTTGATCTCCTAAAGAATAATTCTCTCATACACCATTACTGATGATAGCAGCCTCTTGCTAAAATTCCTCCAGTTTTTTGCAGGGTACACATTCTCCAACCACTAAAAAAAAATATAACATGCTTTTCCCCAAATGCACCAGAAACTTTACCAAGACTGCAAGAAGCATTTCCACATTGCTAAAATGGCATCAGATTAAATGTGTAATATCCCATCTTACTTGCTTTACTTATTTAAAAAAAATACCAGTTTTTTGCAATTTCCTTAGAGTTCACAGCCAAACACCTCAAAAAAACCTGAGTACTCAAAAAAAAAAAGAGTATTCATTTACAGCCTTTGCTTTTAAGNCTACAAATTGCCTAATTTTGGTGGTATTTATTTCATCTCTGCCCCCGCAGCATATCTCTGCTCCCTGATGCACATATGTTTCTATAGCTGGTCAAACAGTGTCATAGTTGGCAACTTCTAAAGTCATAGTTTGAGTCATGTCTGCTATTATTCCATTCTACTGTGGTTCTCTGGAACAAGTATTAAATATTAAACCCATGATCCCAGCAATAACTAAGCATAAAAGATGAAGAAAACCTTAAGGGCAGCATGCTAGCAGACTAAAATCTTCAAGGGAAGATTTTCCTTTCCTGAGTGTCTGGAACATACTATAAACACACTGGTGCTACCAAAAATATCAAGTGCTTTCTGGTGAATTTATTCTAAAACCTTATGCAACATATTTCATATCAGTCTGCTTATTCATCTTAAATTGGAAAATAAAGAAATCTGATCTCTCCTGGTTTTACTAGAAGTATTCTGGGTTAGAGGAATTTCATTTGCAAGAGCTCTTCTGGAATAAAAAGGACAGAAGTTAAGCTGCTGAAGAAAGAAGATCGAGGAAAATAATTTGTGGTATTTGAGAGGAAGTCTACAAGTTCATTTCCTCCCCATTTTAGTCCCATTTTTGAGATTTTTTTTTTTTAAAGGCAATGTTTTTTTCATTAATCCTGGAATCTGGACAAGATTCTCTATCAATTTCACCAAGTGCATAATGTGCACCTGAATTCTATAGGAACTTCAAGCCAAAATCAAAGCCAGTCTTTTCCCTTTCAGACAGAACACACTCTAGGTTAAATCTCTCAGTGGAACAGACGAAATAAGACACTTCACTTCTTCTATTGCACTCACAACTCCTCCAAAAACTGCCCATCAAGGTTCCTGAAAGGCTAATTCTTTCTTTCCCTACAAATGAGTATTAGAGGTCTGGTTTTGTGATACTTCGCTGAAGAACAACTGCAAAAGAAAGTGAGATGATGTTCATCCTTACCTGCTCATACTCAGGGTAAGAGTAGGGTTGTATTCCCTTAATGGCTTTTATATAATAGGAGGTTTTTTCTCTGGGAAGGGGAGTCCAGCCCCACTGAGAACCACCTCCCAGTTCATGTTTTCAGCCAATTAGCCCAGCAGTGGGGAGTGGCTCCGGAGAGTTCCCATCCCAAGGAGTAACACCAAGGTCCTGGTTCAGCTCTGACACAAACCCATGCAGTTCAATGCATGCTGCTGTAATCTGGGGGGACAGGAGCAAAGAAAATTCTTCCTCTGGGCCAGCTTTAGACTGAGAAATTGAAACATGCCTATATTTAGACTTGAAATACACGTTTATTTTTAAGTTTTCCAGGCTCTAGTATTGCAATGCATGTCGAAACTCTACATAACTGTATTACCTTTATATAGCTCACTGAAAACAGAATTACCCACTTACTTTGAAAGTAGACTTTTTTCCCTTTTGCTTGCTCCATGAAGCCTGATTATGAATCAAATGAGGAAACTCAGACTTCTCACACGCAGAACTAAATAAGCACGATTATAATGTTATGAAAGCTTGAAAATTGGATTCTGCTTCAATTACTAAGGGCTACCTCAAATTACAGCCAAATGAGGTAATGAAAAGGTATATTGCTATGGAAAAATTAGCAGTTCCATGTAACGCATGCACTCATGGCATACTAAAACTGCACGCAACTGGAGACATGAGAAGTAAGAGTTGTTAATTTTACTGACCTTTGATTAAACTACTAATAGGACCAATGTGCTTTAACAACTCTCCCAGAACTGCAGAAGAGGAAAGTTACCACAACTGCAGTCAGCCAATCCACCTGCCTTTGCAAAGCTGCAAACCTCTTCCACTTATTTAGTATTATGAACAAGGTCAGAGTATTGCTCCTTAAAACTAAAGAGCCATAACAGCCTCACAAAAGCAGTGAATAACCTCTCCAAACCACAGCAGTCTAAGCCCTTCTCTCCTCATTAATTTTGAGTAAAATTTTCCATGTATAACAGGCAAGTCTCACATTCATTATTTTAGAAAATAAACACTCCTGGGCTAAATTTGACAGGAATATTCACAGAACTGCTTATCAGTTACCTAGGCACCTGTTTCATTTTATAGATTAGTAGCTACTCCACTGTGTTACAGCCCAAACAATTGCATTTAACAATTAGTTAAGGCAAGTTCACTTTCAATACTGGTCTAATGTTCCCCAAACAGGTCAGCCCCTCTCCCCCTTGATAACCAGAGTGTAATTATGATCATATCTGATGTTAAACTCACACTGCTTCAATGTGATTAAATGTAGCTTGAGCCCCAGACTAAACTGATACAAGATCCAGGAGCTGCTCTTTCACAGTCTCTGCTGGGTCTAACTTCACACTACAGCTGTCAAACACACACAATCAGAATAAAAGAAGTCATCTGGAACGCAGGTTTACTGTTTGCAACAGAGTTTCTGTTATAGGAAGTGGAGAGCAATGTTTAGGAAGGTTTTCTGCAGTAGCCAATTTCTTCTAGCCCAGAGAGTATTGAACACAGGGCTGCCTGTACTCTCCATTCTATTACAAAAACCTAATCCCATCGCATGACCTGCAGCAATTCAGTTTAACGAATCAACAATTACAAATATTTTGGCAAAGTAAGCTTAGGTATTGTTTGCCTCTCGGCACAGTTCACAACCAGTTTATGGCTTTATGATAAAAGTCATTAAATCCAATCTGAAAAGCAGAATTTACAGCTCACTTAGCAAGTCAGGCCCATAAATGGATGCTTTCAATTACAGGGAATTTACATGCACAACCATTAAGGCAGCATTGAATACATTTGAAAACTCTGGAATACTTTATACAACAATTAAAACTTTGCGTACTGTTCTTTGGACAAACAAAACTTAGGAATTCTCTTCAGTCTCAAGCAGAGCTCAGATTCATTGTTATCCAGAACCTACTACAGAGCCTGTTCTCCCAGTACTTTTGTGGGAAAGGGATTAGAGAGATGGAAACAAGGTTTGTTTTTTAAAGTTGCTCTCAGTAGCAGGAAATTTTTTTTGAGCTCCAATAAACTCAATTACATCAACTGGTGCTCAACACTTCTGNAGCAAGTCAGGCCCATAAATGGATGCTTTCAATTACAGGGAATTTACATGCACAACCATTAAGGCAGCATTGAATACATTTGAAAACTCTGGAATACTTTATACAACAATTAAAACTTTGCGTACTGTTCTTTGGACAAACAAAACTTAGGAATTCTCTTCAGTCTCAAGCAGAGCTCAGATTCATTGTTATCCAGAACCTACTACAGAGCCTGTTCTCCCAGTACTTTTGTGGGAAAGGGATTAGAGAGATGGAAACAAGGTTTGTTTTTTAAAGTTGCTCTCAGTAGCAGGAAATTTTTTTTGAGCTCCAATAAACTCAATTACATCAACTGGTGCTCAACACTTCTGAAACATCAAGTGGAACAGGAAGATGGAGAACCCAGGAGGGACTTTCATTTAGAGATCAGCTGGGCAATTCCAGCTTATTTGATCTTCTTGGTGAATCTAGCTGCCAGGTGGAGGAAACGCAGAGATCAGTTCAGAGACCAATTTTTTAACCTCATTTTTCAGCTGTGGTGCCCCTTTTACCATCAACTGGAACCTCAAGAAAGCTGACAAATTCTTCCTCAAGATTCTATCACACACATCCAGCTTCTTCCATACAGAAAACTGGATCTTCAAACACTTCCACTTGCTTTGGTGGCTGTCTGTGTAACCTGACCCACACAACTGCAGGAGAACAACCAACTGTCAGGTTGCTCTACTCAACATCCCAGTATGTTCAGCGTGTGCTTAGGCTCACCTTTAAGCCCAAACCACCTTAAGCGAGACCCTGCCATTCCTCTCTTTTAAAGGCATTTGTAACTAACCTTATCTTTCATCACGATAGTGCTAAGCAAAAGGGGGGAAGGGACTTCACAAACACCTCCTTTGCTTACATTCTCATCCCCCTCGAATTCACCAGAGCTTGTAAACGTTAGAAGTTTTAAATAAGCACACAAATAACCCACTCCAACACTGCGATAAAAGTATGAGAAAGTCCACACAGCAACCTTGCTCTGCTAAGAGGAGCCTTTCACAACTACAGGGTGTTTCTTTTCCAGCCCAGAGAACAGAGCAAGGACTAATCAGCCTCTCACTACAGAGTCCAGCCCCTATAGAAATAATGCCATGAATCAGCCTAAAAGTACAGCTCTCCAGGCTAAGAGAGGAACGCTTGAGGAAAGACAAACCTGCTGTTACCTGCGGTCTCCTAACAAGCTGTTATGACAAACCTCTTGCTGCAGATGGAATCTAACCCGTTTGTAACCATGGGCTGTGATAACACGAGCTCTACACACAACTCACACAACTCACTGCGTTTTCAGAGGCGCTTGTTTTGGTAAATACAGTAAACAAAACTTTTTCTTAATGCTATCCCACTTGTAAAGCATATGAACAGAACACGGCGCACGTGTTGGGGTTTTTTTTTCAAAAACTGCAACAAGACAACCAGAAAGACACGAGACCAGCCTGCAGCCTAAATCCCAGCTGTTCAACAGCTCTCGAAGACAACCACAAGGGCTCTTCACTCACTCACATCACACTTTTTTCCCCTTCTTTTGTTTCCTCACAGCAAAAACTAAAAGACCACATTCTGCTGCACTTTTCCTCTTCTCCTCCACCCCACGCCCCCCCTCCAAAAACCCCCAACAAAACCAGTTACAAGCAGGAACTCCACAACTCTGCAGCAACACCACCAAACACTTGCATTTATCAAGACACGACTTCCATCAGGTAGATAAAACACTTCTCAGGTTTTGTTTGTTTACAAACAACACTTCCAGGGTTTGGGCAGCCACAGCTTCCCTGGGCAACCCGTGCCAGGGCCTGCCCACCCTCACAGGGAAGGATTTCTCCCCAGTGTCCCACCTCACCCTGCCCTCTGACAGCGCCCAGGCACCTGCAGAATTAAAGCCGCGAACAAAACCACTGATCTCAACCCGTGTGCCGGGTGGGCATCTCACATCCGCGGCTCTGCAGATCAGGAGAGGGACAGACAAAAGCCTCACAATCCCAAACACAACTCGCTCCTAACTTCCTGCACCCCTGAGCCCCGAGGCACGAGCGGGACGCGACGATCCCCGTGGGCCCCCTCCACCTCGGGATATTCCTGCGAGGAAAACACACCTGGCACAGCAGTGAGAGGAGAAGGGGCAGCACAACTTCTTTATTCCCCGCCCGCCCCCCACTCCCACACGCACGCCGGGGGCACGGCGCGGCCCTCCCCACCCCACCGCGGGGGTTATCCCGGCGGGAATACCAAGACACAGCCGCGGCCCNCCCCGTCCCGCCCCGCTCCTGCTCCGTATCCCCAGCGCCGCGGGGCCGCCGCCTCTCCCCTCAATGTTACCTCCCTGCGCGCCCGCCCCCCGCCGCCCCGCCCACACTGATGGGCGGGGAGCCCGCTCATTGGCCGAACCGCCGGTCGCTTCACGACACGTGCGGCGATTGGTAGTTGCGGATGATTGGCGGGCAGAAAGACCAATAGCGATACCGCGGCGTTAAAAAAAGGAAAGGATAAGGGAAGCAGAGTGTGAGAAACAGGCGCGAGGCGGAGGGAGGCGGGGCGGGGCAGCAGCGCTGATTGGTCGATCCGGCTGTCACTCACGGGCGCCGCGGGAGGTTGAGCGGGGCGGAGCGCGGGGTTGGGTGATCCGCGGGCGCGCGGCCGCACTGCGGTGCTGTCAGCCCGGTGTTCTTCCGCGCAGGGAGAGGGTGCGAGCTGGGGAAAGTAGTGCGCTGCTTCCCGGAGGGAATTACCGCTGGACACGAGCCCGGGTGTGCCCAGGGGGGCAAGAGGCCAATGTCCCCTGGGCTGTGCCAGCCATAGTGTGTCCCAGGCGCAGGGCAGGGCCCGTCCCCTGTGCTGGCCCTGCTGAGGCACCTCCAGTGCTGGGGGCTCTGCTGGGCCCCTCAGACAAGAGACACGGAGGGGCTGGAGCGTGTGCAGGGAAGGGAACGGAGCTGGGGAAGGGGCTGGAGCACCAGGAGAGGCTGAGGGAGCTGGGGGGGCTCATCCTGGAGAAAAGGAGGCTCAGGGGGGACCTTGTGGCTCTGCACCTCCCTGACAGGAGGGGGGAGCTGGGGGGAGTCGGGCTCTGCTCCCAGGGAACAAGGGACAGGATGAGAGGAAATGGCCTCAAATTCTGCCAGAGGGGGTTCAGATTGGACATCAGGAGGAATTCCTTCCTGGAAAGGGTTGTCCAGCCCTGGCACAGCTGCCCAGGGCAGTGGTGGATCCCCATCCCTGGAGGGATTTAAAAGCCATGTGGATGTGGCACTTGGGGACATGGGTTAGTGGTGGCCTCGGCAGTGCTTGGGGATGGTTGGACTCCATGATCTTGGAGAGCTTTTCCAATTTAAATGATTCTGTGATTCTGAACAGATTTAAACTGCCCAAGGCTTTGTCTCCTGCAGTCCACAACAGCTCCAGGCCCACAGTCCCAAGGTATGACAGGGAGATAAGGCAGCCCCGAAGCCTTCCCAGCCCTCTCCTACTGCCTGCACCCACCTGTACGTGACTCTTAAAAAGAGTGGGTTTCCCCCACGCATTGTTTTTTTCCTTTCAGCTACTGCCTTCAGTAGGCTCTTCAAAGCTTTAACCACCTGTGGTGTGGTAATGATGTAACAAAACCAAATTCTTCTGCCTCAGTAAATGCCCAGGCTCACCACAAGTGAATTGGAGCCTGTTTCCTGCAACTGCATGGCCAGGGACCCATCAGCATGTGAACCCAATCTATCACTGTTTTATCTCCAGAGATCCTTGCAGTGATGCCCAGCGGGTTCCCTGGATCCTGGAGGAGAGAAGGGACCTCACAGCATCTGAATATTGCAGTATCTGAATGGGGCTACAAGGAACCCAGAGTGGGACTCCTTGTCAGGAACTCTAGTGACAGGACAAGGAGTAATGGGTACAAATTGAAAGAGTGGAAATTTAGGTCAGATATTAGGAGGAATTTCTCTAGTGCGAGGGTGTTGAGACACTAGAACAGGATGTCCCAAACCTGGAGGTGTTCAAAGCTAGGTTGGATAGGGCTTGGAGCAACCTGATTTGGTAGGAGGTGTCCCTGCCCATGGCAGCAAAGGTTGGGACTATATGATCTTTAAGTCTCTTCCAAACCCATAAAATTCCATGATTCTCTGAGTGGGAAACAACGAGATAGGAGTCTGTTGAAGATGCTCTGTTTTTCTGCTTTCACTTTTTTGATACATTCCTTTATTATATGTAATTTATCTCAACCTCAAGGCACTTCTTTTACACCTGAGGTGGCATCTCACCAACCTGGCATTTGTCCAGAGACAAATTCCTCTTCCAGACTGAAAAGGTTTCTGAACTCGGAATTGTAGCTGTTGTGATTCAGTGTCTTGGGCACAGATCCCATCTCAACAGGGCTGGTATTCCCAGGAGCCAGGTGAGACACCTCTCCCATCATTTAGCCCTTCTGACAGAATGGTAGTTGTGGACTCACAGAAATCTTCCTTTTTCTTTTTCTGTGCTTGGATTTTCCCAGCTTGAAGCAAATATGTGTCCTAATGAGGTTTTTTGGTGTGTTTTCCACCCAGTTTCACCATTTTGAGGCTCAAGCTGTCATGAAATAGAGAAGTGAAATGGAGAAGATCCCTGATGCAGACAAAGCAGAGCATCTGACAGATTGCCATGATGTTTTTGAAAGATAAGGTGTTACAGGCATGTTGTATGTGGAAACAGATACAGGCCATTCAGCCAGCACAGTACTTGCTTTGTGGAGGTTTCACTGCATTCACAGAGAATTTTTTTCCTAGAAACAGCAAGTTAATTAAGGTTTCATATGGTTCTACGTCAGACATTCCCTTCACCTCTCCTCTGAAGCAGATTCGTGGCTCCCTTTCCTCTTGTATCTCCAAGGCTGATTCCTGATATACCCAAATCTCCCTTCTGTCTCCCAGACTTCTTGTGTTGGCTTTCTGTCTGGAGAAGTACATGCTGTGCCTAGTTCAGGGATATGTGTACTCTGGCTGGACAGCTGCCCACTGGTTCTCTAGTGCCAAGGAGTGCTGATAAGGGCTGAGCTTTCCCTGCCTTTCTCCCTTGCAGAGCACTAACATCATGTTTCTTTCCTAATGCAGCCAGTGTTTGCCATGAGACTGGACAGACTTTGTGTTTCCGGGAGCTCTACATCTGTCCTAGGTTGTGGTTGAAACAGGTCAAAAGGTGGACCAGTTTATACTGGGGGATGGTGACACAGAAAACGCCAACTTCTGTGTAAACCTCCTTTCCCCAGGAAAGAGCACTGATTTAGGCTGGATAGAGGAAAGAAGTTTCTTTGTTATGAGGGTGATGAAACACTGGCACAGGTTGGCCAGAGAGGTGGTGGATTCCCCATCTCTGGAAACATTCAAGGTCAAGTTGGATAGGCCTTTCAGAAACTGGATCTCATTGAGGATATCCCAGCTGTTGGCAGGGAAGTTGGACTGGATGATCTGTGAAGGTCCCTTCTGTCACATGAAGAGGAACAGAATAAAAGAGAATTTCTGTCCTGTGGGTATTAATATATTTTTAGGGCTATTCAGTGTCCGACCCTCCGAAAGTTATGTCCAAACCAGTCTGCTAGAGGTTCTCTTAATTGAGACCTTTCACTAACAGATTCATTGGATTTGGATGGGGAGTTTTTCTGGGACTTCACTGTAAGAGCAAGAGAGAGAGACCCAGTGAGATGTTTCATCCTCAAGAACTACAGCTCCACAATGTCACAAACTAACTCTAATCAATTTACAAAATAACAAGTTTATTAACAAAATATTTTATTTGTTTATAATAGTTTATTTACAAAATAACAAGTTTACCGAACCTTGACGATTTAAGAGTATTCTATACATCTTTGACAACATTTCAACTACAAAAACATACCGTGGCTATGAGGGTCACCTGCAAGCAAGCTACACAAACGGGCACCAAGTAACTTAGTAACAAAAAGCAATACATCCACCTAGACCAAAACAAAGAGTTAAGTACAAAAAAGGAAGAAAAGTAACCTTAGTTAATGATCTCACCCCGAGACGTTTCACATGGAGTGGAGGGAGAGAGACATTCCTCAGTTACCTCCGTGAGTGCGGATGGAACTTCTCCATGATTTTTCTCTCGGTTCAAATCTCTTTTATATCTTTTTTTTTTCCTCTTAGACCAGTTTAAGTGACAGTCAGGCAAATAAACAAACCTTTTGGAGGTGTGAGACCAAAAGGACAAAAGGCCCAAGGACAATGTCTGATTTCATGGCTCCAAGAGTTTCAAAAGAAAGGCTGGGCAATAGCTCCACATTACCCCATTCTTTGGTCCATCCAGTTTCACACCAAGGCTCATCAGTTTCTGGGAATGTCTCTCCACATGCTGGGGTCTTCTGGGAAGACCCTTCAAGACCGATCTCTCTCCTTCTGTGACTTTATCTGTCACCCCACAACTTCCAATCCAAACTATTCTGTAATTCTGTGAAATAGTACTTGATTTAGTAAAAACAAACTGCAAAATGTTTTCCTTGGTGTCAAAGCTGGATGTTGCTAGGTCCTATTAACTAATCAGAGAGCCACAGAGTGGTTTGGGTTGGAAGGGACCTTTAAGTTCATCTCATTCTATCCCCTGCCATGGGCAGGGACACCTTCCACTATCCCAGGTTGCTCCAAGCCCCATCCAACCTGGCCTTGGACACTTCCAGGGATGAGGCAGCCACAGCTTTTCTGGGAAATCTGTGTCAGGGCCTCACAACAGAATCACAGAATATGTTGAGTTGGAAGGAACCCACAGAGATCATCAAGTCCAACTCCTGATCCTGCACAGGCCCATCCCCAAGAGTCACCCCCTGTCCCCAGAGGATCATCCCACCCCTCCTGGAGCTCTGGCAGCCTTGGGGCTGTGACTATTCCCTGGGGAGCCTGGGCAGTGCCCACCCACCCTGTGGGCAAAGCAGAACCTTGTGCTGAGCTCCAACCTCCCCCTGCCCTGACACAACTCCAGCCATTCCCTGGATCCTGAGCTCCAACCTCCCCCTGCCCTGACACAACTCCAGCCATTCCCTTGGCTCCTGGCCCTGGTCCCCAGAGCAGAGCTCAGTCCCTGCCCCTCCTCTGCCCCTGCCCAGGGAGTTGTCCCTGCAATGAGGTCTCCCCTCAGTCTCCTCCATCTGAACACACCGAATGCCCTCAGCTGCTCCTCACACCTTCCCCTCCAAGTCCTTCCCCATCTTCATTCCCTCCCTTGGACACTCTCCAATGGCTCAATATCTTTCCCACATTGTGATGCCCTAAGCTGCCCCAGTATTGCAGGTGAGGCCCCAGCTCAGAGCAGAGCGGGACAATCCCCTCCCTGGCCTGGCTGGTGATGCTGGGCCTGATGTCCCCCAGGACATGGTCAGCCCTCCTGGCTGCCCTCTTCTAGTTCAAAATCATTCTCTTTTGTCCTATCATCATCTGCTGTGTAAAAGGTTGCTCTCCATCTCTTTTATATGCTTCCCTTTGGTGTTGAAAGTGCTCAGTGAGGTCTCTCTGGAGGCTTCTTTGCTCTGGGCTGAACACCCCCAGCTCTCCCAGCCTGTCTCCAGAGCAGAGGGGCTCCAGCTCTCAGAGCATCTTCATGGAATCCTCTGGACTCACTTCAGGTCCACATCTTTGTCCATGTAGCTCAGCACATTTTGGACATTAGCAGTTAGGTACAAATAGTTCACAGCCCCATTAGGATTTGAATCTGCAGTGGATGAGCACGGAGATCTTTCCCAGGGTCTCCTAGTGTGTCTGAGAGGATCAAGACCTTCACAAGGGGTGTCCATGGGTAGACACAGAAACAGCTCAGTGGTATTTCATGGTCGTCTGTCTGCTAGAAAGAACAAGGTCTAGTAGAAGTTGTCCCTGCCCATGAAACAAGATGATATTCAGGGTTCCTTCAAACACAAACTCTTCTGTGATTCTGTGAAATAATCTAAGATCTGAAGAAACATGCTGAAGTGGTACCTGGCTGTGCTATACTACAGAGAATACATGTTGACTTCCCAAAGCCTGTGACCAAATCCTGCAAGAGGTAAAAGAAATACAACACAGATATCAGACAACTTCAAAGACACCTAGGATTTCTAAATGACCCAACACTATTAGGTATCACTTCGTGGAGTGGAGACAAGCGTGAAGTGCAATGCCAGGAAGACAGGGCTTGGAGGCAGAGCAGACAGTTTTTGTGTTGAGATCATTGTCACAATGATGTGTTAGACTGAAAAAAAAAAAAAGAAAGAACAGCTTTGAGCAGAGTTGTGATACAAAAAGATAAGCCATCATGTTTAAGACAGGAAATAATGATGACCCACATCATCGGAGTCTGCAGCTTTCTCATGAGTGGAGGTGGAGGATCAGGCTCTGATCTCTGTGGTGACCTGTGACTAGACCTGAGGGAATGGCTGGAGCTCTGTCAGGGGAGGTTTAAGCTAGATCTCAGGAAAAGATTCTTCCCCCAGAGGGTGGTTGGGCACTGAACAGGGTTTGCTCACAGCTCCAAGGCTGCCAGAGCTCCAGGAGTGTTTGGACAATGCTCTCAGGGACAGGTGGGATTGTTGGGGTGTCTGTGCAGGGCTGAGAGCTGGACTAATGGTCTTTGTGGGTCCCTTCCAGCTCAGGATATACTATGTACTTCTATGCATAAAAATGACCACAAATCCAAGGAAAACAACTGTTAAATACTCCCAGATTTCTTAGCTCATTCTGTTGAAGTGCTGTCATGCACTTCAGTAAATGCTTTGTCTCTGCATCACTGGCTGCAGTGCTGCTCCCCTACTTACTCTAAATGCCATTCAAGCATGCTATTTTTTCTCTAAACTTACATAAAAGTAACTTTCCTCCTGTACAAATCTGCCAAAGATAATGAGAGAGGGCATGGTGCTGGGTCTGGAAGCTGGGAAAGGGACGGATTCCCTTTCACTTTGCATTACTTCATGGCCAAACATGGAAACAGCCTCTCCACGCCATTGCAGGACTGCCTGCCGTGGGGGGAACAGTACAACACTGGCAAAAACCTCCCCTATTGTTGGTACCAGCATGAAAAGACTCCTTGAGGACTGAGGTTGTGTCTCCCTCAGTGGGTTAAATAGGGATTTAAATCCCTTTTCCTTCCATCGAGCTGTATGCAGCTCCACACCTTATCAGTTCTCATGGCAGCATGAGAAGGGTTAAAGAGAAAACCACACTTTGCTTTTCCCATCACATCACGAGGAACATGTTAGTTGATTTTCAACTAACTAATGTCTGGTGTACTGTCGGAACAGGAATTGCATTAAAGTGACTAGAGAAGAGCTGTAGCATCATAATTTAAAAGAAAGCCATTGTGTGAGGCATAAAAATCTCCAAAATAAACAGCAACTTTATGCAGCCACACCAGCATAGATCAAATACTCTCAAAACTCCTCAGACTTGAATAAAAATGTTGCAACCAAAGGCTGAGAGTAACAGCAAAATATATTAGAAAAGACATTGCATATTTCTGTTATTCTATTTATCTTTTCAATAATGAGATTATTCATTATTTCAATAACAAAATTAATGAAATTAATAACCTATGAAGCCTTGAAACTCAAATCTGTTCACTGCCTCATCTGAAATGCAGAAGTGTGTTTCTAGTATTACACAAATCGCTGTCACCTCAGACTGGGGCTTTGAGGAGATTTCAAAACAAAGCCAAAAAAAAAAAAAAAAAAAGAGGAATCAGTTCCACGGTGAGAAAAATATTAACAAAAAGTAAGATTTGAAGACCTTAATGTAAGCCTGTTGTGTCTGTCCCATCCACTTGGCAAAGTGGACTTAAGAAATAACTAGTATTTAAAACAATATGCTAAAAGCAAAGTTCTGCCTTTCTGACCCATCCTAGCGTGAACCAGTTGGTGTTTGTGTTACAAAGTACATTACATTTATCAGATGGAATCGAGTTAGACAGTAATCCTTAGAAGTGACATTCCCCTTAAGACATTCACAGCACAATGAGAAGACCTATATATCTGCTCACGTTCTTCATTTACACTGTATAATTCTGATTAGTACATTATTTAACTACCTTGACTTATCTTAATTCCTAGTGCCTATGTGCACATAAACCCAGTTGCCCTGAGTAATCAAAAGCAGAATGAGCTGAGAGACAACTTTGGCACAGTCAGGCGCTTGAATTTTGAATTCCCTTTGTTGCATTAACTTGCTTGACTTTGCCCTGAAATGGACAGGGAACTTTCATGCACTGAAACTGGCTTTTCTTTCCCCAATCTTCCTGTTTGCTATAGCTTAGAAATATTTCATGTTGCCAGCATTTCTGTTTTTTCCTCAGGTTCTCTCTCTGTCCTTTCTTATTATTCCAAATACGGCACCATTCATCTGCCTACATCCTTTATTTTGGATTAGTTGATTAGAAACACGTTTATGCTAACCCCAAATAAGCCATCATTAAAGTGAAATAGCCTTGCTTACAAAGAGATTTACACAAGTTTATCTCTACTGACTTAAGTAAACAAGTGTAATTTGTCAATAGGCCTGGGGGACAATAGCTTTGTTTCTGAATTAATGTAAGTCTTGGTCCAGGAAGGATTTGAGTATGTGTTTAAATCTGTGCAGTAAATAAGCCAGTAGGATCAGTCATTGAAACAAAATTTAGCATAAATGCAAACCTGGTATGATTAATTTTTCCATCATCCTTGTTCACTTTTTTCTATTTGCTTTTTCCAGCAAGCTGAAATTAATTTATTACAGTGAAATCTGCAAAACAATTAAGGAAAAATAGTTTGTGCCTCAGTAGGAAGGATCAAAATAAACCAGTTTAAGCTATGATCGGTTATTGCAATACAGTCTGTTTCTGTTTTACACTGTGTAAGATGCACTATGCTAATTAAGCATATGTTTGTATAGATTAGTCTCAATGAGATTTACCCCAGTTTTCTACACCATCTGTGCAAGACTGGTAGTTGAGTTGGAGGTGATCTCTGTATATACTTCTTGTACTAGGTGAAGAAGTGTTTAAAACACTTTGAGGTGGAAGTTTTCTTTTTGTTATGATTGGTCTAGCAAAGCTTTAGTTACAGATCTTGAACATTCTGCTCATGCTTTCAAAAACTAGTGTTTCATGACAGTATCAATTTAAAAGTTATGATTAAAAGTTATCATTTTAAAAGATTTATTCTGACGGACCAAATAAATCAAGCAGGAATTTAAAGAACCTGACAAATCCTTTCTTGGTTAGTTTTATTTAAAGATATAAAACATGTGTTACTGTTAGGCAGGTGAAGATACTACCAAATAAAAATATTGCCATAATAAAAAAATTAAGCCTTAAAAATAATCTGGGACTTTATCACTACAAAACTGTCATGTCATTTATTTTAGCTGTTGGCATTTATCATGGTGAATAACTGATTAAAAAAAAAAAGGTCTATCCTTCTAACCTGAAGCCAACTGATAGGTTTTTCTGTGTAATCCCCAGGGCAGCTTGTGTCAGAGCCTCCATCCCTGGCACTCTGCATTACCAGGGGATGATTTCCTCATCTGGGGGGACAGAAGAAGGAGCTCTTTGCTCTGGACAGCCCTGGCGTGACGCTGTGACACCCACTGGATTTGGAGAGGACGTTGGGAAGAATCCCTGCCCCTGCTGTTTGGTGTAAGAGTCAGCTGGTTTTGTCCTCCCCCAGAGCTGGGCACGCCTCCTCTCTCAGCACAGCAAAATCTACTTTGCAAAAGTGAGTTTTGCCCTGTTTTACACTTAGGAAGTGCCTTTCTGGTGGCATAGACCATCCCTCACCAACACGTGGGAGGTCACTGTCCTGATGCTGTGTTCTGGCTGCCAGGCACTAAGAAGTTAAAAATCAACATTTTACCCCAATCTTTGAATTTATGGCTAAGATGGACCATTACAACCATCCATTCTTTGTTGTTCTCTTCAAAGGCCAGATCATTTCCCCCAGATCCTTCTTGGGTCAGTAGCCTTTGCAGCTCTGAGCTGTTGCAGAAAAGGCAGCTCGACTCCAGTTACAAACTTGGGGTGAGAAGGATCTGCCATCTGCCTGGTAAGTTGGTGTGATGAAAATAAGGGCCTTTCTCTTTTATCTGCCATTAGATCTCATTATACCTTTTTTGTTGGTTTTGTTTTGTTACACTGATGTCTTCACATAGAAATCTTTATCACATGTAAGTATTTGGCAACTGGGAGTGGGTCACACCTCAGTGTTTTTGTTTTTTTCCCTAAATACTCAATCTAAACTGAGTTTCTTCGGTCTTTCCCTGAAAGGAGGGTTTTCAAAGTTCCACATTTATCCCAAATCTTCTTTACCTCTACAACTTCCTTTTTAAAGTATGGACACTGAAACGATGAACAGTTCTTTAATTAATTTATTATAATACTTCTCTGCCTTTATCCAGTTTTTGTCTGCTCAAAGGCCCTGTTTCCTCTCTGGGCTACCATGTAAAACTGGGAATAGATACAGTGACCTGTAAATCCTTTTTAAAGCCACTGCTTTCCAAAATGCAATTCCTGCTCTTCAAGCTGAGATGTGCAGCCCCGATTCCTTCAGACAGCTATCTTAAAACCACCAATCTGAGTGACCGCATTTACTGCACTGTGCAGATCAGTCTGAAAAAGTAATTAGTCAACATTTATGAAACATGGCAATGGGAAAGAACTCCCAGCTTCCAGCCACAGGCAAGGACAGCTGCTGATTTTTCAGACCTTCACACTTACAGGTGAGGAAAAGTCAGACAAAAATGAGACCTCGAATGCTTTAGGGTAGCATTGCTAGTGGAAATGTAGATGGAGAGGCATGTCTCCTGGTAGATGTGACCAAAGCAAACCTGGAACTGCAGTCTGGCTGAGTTAGCTTCTTCATGCAAGTCTGACATGGCTGCAGGCAAACAGATTACAGATCATATAGTTTTAAGCACCAGGGATAAGTAAATCACAGCACACAGGCTGCAAAAGTCAGATTCAGAATTAATCAGCCTGTTGATATGTGTCACATCAAGGAACAGGGCGAGAACAAGATACAAAAGATGAAAACCTTGGAAAACACGGAAGGTGCCCACCATGGGCGATATAGAAGAGCACCATCTGAAATGTAAGCAATGGTCTGCAAAGAGCAAGAAACAAATGGAAGAGGATAATACCCAATAATCATGTGTTCATTCCAAGATAAATCACTTTCCAAGACTGCACAAAGAACAGGCTGCAGCAATTTGTAATCTACAGCAACTGAAGACAAACAGTAACAGCCTTCGGAAGTATCTTGCTTCCCATCCACTAGCTTGAAGATTAAAGCAAAAAAATCCAATCAACCAACCAACCCAAAAAAATCTAGTTTGCACCTCGAGTAATGTCAAGACAAGAGATGTTCCAAGGACATCTTCCTTTACAGAATGAATGCAAGTGTCTTTCACAAACTTAAAAGCTAAATTAAGGAGGTCAGTAAGGATTTAAGGCAAGTTTTTGCAGTTATTTTGCACTCAAGGACCTACATTGTATTTTATGTGTCATTTTGACCTTAACTGTGTGTAGCCACAGGCTTTTCCTTAGATAAGGCTTTGTTTCTGCTTTTGCAGGATAGAGGCTAAGAATTTTGGCCCAAGCAGTCCTCATGTGTGACTATCACAATACAAAGCTTTGAAGAACCTTGAATTGGGTGCAATCATTGCTGTTCAGTTCTGTGTGTGAAGCTCAACTGACCACTGGTGAGAAAAAAAAATTCCTGTTGGAGTTAAAGGAAACTGAAGAATCATCTGGAAAACCCTTTCCAGGATAAGTTTATAACTGAATCAGAGTTGACTCTTGACTGAGCTCAATAGCTCAGGGTTTGCAAGTGCTGTAACCAGAGTCAAGGCCCTGGGTGGATTTTGCAATGCACCAAACTTGGTGTTACAGGTGACTACACTGTTTGGGGAGGAAGAGAGTCGGGGAATGTTGGTCTGAACTCTGTCCACTCTTAAGAAACACAGTGGAGACATTCCTCGAGTGGATTTTGAGCCAGGAGTCATTCTGCCCAAGAAAAGTGCCCAGCACACACTCTAATGACTCTGCTGATGGACACTGGCAGCTGAGATGCTCCAGGTGTGAACTGCCCTCTCCTGGAAATGCTCAGAGAAATGACAGCCAGTGTGCCTGGGCTTCTTTCTGGTTACCCATTCCTGGCTGCTGTCTTCTCATCCTCCAGATGATGTTCCTGCTATTTCTCCTGTAATTGATCCAGAGGAAAAGTATCTGTAGCATCTCACCTACCACATGTCAGTGCCAGACAGCTGATTGTCAGCCTACCTGAGGAACTGTCTAGACTAAGTGATGTGCTGTGAAATGCACAGTTAACAGAATGATAGGGGAGAATATTTTCCCCATGAATCCTCAGAGTTATGATCTCAGAGGCTATTTGTGTCAGTGTCAGGTACAACAATTCCAGATGCAGACACGACTTGATGAATCAACTCTGCCTCTTTAAGATGTTCTAGGTTGCTTTTTTTTTTTTTTTTGCAAAGTCCATCCCTGTCAGGCAATGCTGCAGTTACTGGTAGTTTGCACTTATTTAACAGCTAATGTCAGTAGATAGTGGTCTCCTGCTGCTAGATAAACCAGAAGAAAATCCTTGACAATTTACATTTGATGTAAATTTTAAAATTATGGCTTGGGAAAAAAACCTCACCTATTTTTAAACAGAGCATCAGTTTCTCATATTAGCTTGCTTCTCAGCAGAAGGATGAGCATCATCCCAGCACCATTTGCAGTTCCAGACAGATAAGATTGTCCCCAGGAACAAATCCTGTTGTTCCCCTCTCCTATCTTTTTGTCCTTTTTGGAGTGTGATGACTTAATGGCATCTGATATGGCTCAAATCATGGCCCAGCTACAGTCACAGCTAGATACATTGGTGAGGCTCTCAGATCACTCATAGAATGCTTTACCTGTAAGATCTGTGTGCTCTGAAGTGGGAGCTGCATCACTTGCCCACTGTGGAAAGATCAAAGCCTCGAGGAGTGGGATCAGGGAAACAGGGCCAATCTCATTCCCATAAAAGCATATTTGTAACATGGTTTTGGTCTATAACATACACCAAAAAAAAAGGCATTTGTAGGATTTACAGGGTAGACCTGTGCTGTCTTTTGAGGGTGCCTTGAGGCTGCCTCCAACACCACATCCCTGCACGCAGATGGTTGGATGCACTTCACCAAATGTTAGAAGTTAGACATCAAAGTCCAAGTTACTCATCCTAAAGTGTCTAGAGGGCACTTCTGGCCTGTTTTAGAGATTGTTTTAGGGTGGGACAAATAACCCCCCAGGAGTTCCTATTATGCTTCACTGACTATAAAGGGAGCGTCTTAATTTCTAAATACCTCAGGATGCTTCATCTCTGCAAGCCTGGCTCCAGACACACAGTAGAGCATAAAGGGTCTAAATTGGTGGGGTCTAAACCAGGAACGAGGTCTAAACCTGACCCTAGCAGTGTTGTTTCTCCCCTTCTGCAGAGCTGTGAGCATTTCAGCAGTGCACAGTGTACATACTGTGCCAACTGGTCGTAGCCAGAGACTCCAGCTGTCATGGAATGAGCAACACTCAGGGAATACCAGACCTTCCGCTTTCAAAACAGGCCAGGCACATGCAAAACACTGCTGAAAAGTGTCCCTGGCCTGACCTAAAGCACAAACCCTGCCCAAGACTTGTCCGGAAGAGCACAACTGACCAGGGCCCAGCCTTTGCCATGGACTGCAGCAACCAGAGAGCATGGACAAGGGACCTCTGTGTGTTGGGTTTTCCCATCTGCATCTACACGGTCCTGGGATCAGACTGAGCTGCCCCCAGGCTTTGGCAGCCTGTCCTGCAGAACAACTTGACATCCTTCTTGGAGCAACGTGGAACTATCCTTTGGTAGAATAATGCACACCAGACAACAGGCTGGGGTGTAGAGTCAGGGGTTTGGATTTTTCTGAGGGTTTCATGTTTTTCTGAGGGTTTTGTGTTAGGGTTTGTTTGGTTGATTTAGGATTTCTTTGTTTTGTTTTTGTTTTTGTTTTTTTTAATGTACCGGGGAAAAAATCTTGCTGTTTCAAACATCCTCAAGGCAATCACAAGATCAAATCTCCATTCTCCAAAAGCAGACAGGTACATTGGTATGGTAACCTAAAGAATTAAAATACCAGGATGTCTATCTGACATGTCAATCTCTGATGTAACACCATATTGCCCAGCATAGCTGGGAAAACTGTGTGACAAGCTCAGGACAGGGTTTGACTCCAGAGCTCTGGAATTCCCTTCCTTGTTGCCCTTGCACAACATCACTGTTTGCCACTTGTTGCCTTTGCCTCCTGTTCTCTTCATTTTACAAGTTTTTGAACAACTTTTTATCTTTTTGTACATTTGCATTACAGTGTATTCAGGAAGAAAAGACTAAGAGACTTCTGTAAAATTTTCACTTTTTTTAATATATTTGTTCATTTATTTTTTATATTGATACAGCTTAATATGTCAGGTATTCTCCTACAGGACTGTTTAGGCATCCTGTGAGGGGATTTCAGATTTACTTCTGATCATATCCAAAGTAACCCCTATTTTGCTGCCCTAGTGCCAGTAGACAACCATCCATACCTTCCAGCTTTGTCACTGACAGTAGCTCCATCCTGCAAGAGATGAAGGAGCTGGTGTGTGGATGCAGCTTGCATATCCCCCCCTTCACAAAGAGCCAGTAATTGTTAAACAAATTATATGCTTTATTGTCCGCATGTTAATAACTCTAATCCCACCTCCAACTACCAGGTTTAGAAATGTGATTAGGGAGGATTATACCTCACCTAATGCCTAATCGGGTGTCTGTTCTTAGCTGGCCTTTTATTTCCACACACGCAACATAAAGGATCTAATCAAACATCTTGCACGCATGGAAAATGCCAAGTGAATTAAAAATCAGTTGAGTGAGAGCAGGTAACAGGTAGAAACCAGACGTGACTGAAACATCAGCCACTGTGGTTATGACTCTGGGCAGCACCCAAACACTCCCTTCACACCCTGACCATTTATTTATACTGATGAAAAACCAAAAGGGCTGGAGGTAGATCTCCACCAGACTGGTTTTCTATTTTTTTTTTCCCCAGACAAAATGTATTGGGGTTTTTTTTCCTTTCTTTTTTTTCCCCCTTCCTCGTATAATTCTTGGGTTTATCTTGCTTTACTTAGGAAAATATGGATGCCTGTTGTAGCAAGACTAATGAGCACATTGGTGAGTGCCACAGGTCAAGTGCTGATCTCTGAGCACAACTCCTTGCTCCCTGTCTTGATGTGAGGTTCAATTGCCAGGATGTGGCAGCAAACTTGAAGTAACATCCCAAAGTAGTCCATGGGTTGAATTTCAGTTAGCAGAATCACAGCATATGATGTCTTTTCCCCTTGAGCATGCAAGGTGAAATCACCATCTACTCGACCTTACCAAGAATTCACTTCACACAAAACACCCAGAAAAAATCACTCTTCCCTTAACAAGGACAAGGGCAGACAGGCAGCACCTCATGGAATTCCCTAAGTACTTATAACACCAAGGAAAATGGATTAATGAGAACCAGTAGTGCCCAGAAATCCTCTTCCAAAAGAAAAAAAATTTGAAACAAAAAAAAATCCCTTCCCTATCACAGAGTTGCATAACCCTGTTGACACCATCAGGGCCAGCCTGGCTATCCAGCTGGGGCCTAGCTCCTCTTTCTTGGAGCACCAAGTATGTCTGATTTCTCCTTCCTTTGACAAATCCACTCCCCCAGCAATGGCTCTTGGCTGGGCAGGGCCAATCCAGCAATGGTTCACAGGGTTAGAGTTCATCTCTTGTAGCACCAATCCAAGCAAGGTTTGTCAAGTCTGTTTATTGCAACATCAGAAGGATCTAAAGCTGTGAAGGCCACGAGGATGCTCCAGGGGCCTGGAGCCCCTCTGCTCTGGAGCCAGGCTGGGAGAGCTGGGGGTGTTCCCCTGGAGAAGGGAAGGATCCAGGGACCCCTTGGAGCCCCTTCCAGAGCCTCAAGGAGCTCCAGGAGAGCTGGAGAGGGACTTGGGACAAGGGATGGAGGGACAGCACACAGGGAATGGCTTCCCACTGCCAGAGGGCAGGGAGAGATGGGATATTGGGAAGGGATTCCTGGCTGGGAGGGTGGGGAGGCCCTGGCACAGGTTGGGCAGAGAAGTTGTGGCTGCCCCTGGATCCCTGGAAGTGTCCAAGGCCAGGTTGGATGGGGCTTGGAGCAACCTGGGATAGTGGAAGGTGTCCCGGCCCACGGGAGGAGGTTGAGGTGAGATGGTCTTAAAGGTCATTTCCAACCCAAACCGCTCCACGATTTTTAAAATTAAAAAACAAACAAACAAAACCAAAACCAAACACCACCCTCCCCCGCCCCCTCCAAAAAAACCCCCCAAACCAAGAAGGCCTCTCTTTTTCAAGTAGGTTCATATTATCTTTCATTTCAGTAAAATTAATTATAATTTGCTTTGAAGTTTATAATTACAGCACCCTGCTGAGGTCTGAAGGGTTGATAGCCCTTGGAACTTGGGAGGAGCTGGTGCCATTGGTTTGCTTATAAAGGGGATTATGTTTAGAGGAGAAGACAGGAACAAATATTTGGCAGAGAACTGAAATTACATCCTGTACAGCAAAAGAGATGCAGATCAAGCTGATGATGATGATGATGGAGAAATATCCAAGGATTTAACAATTCTGGATTAGAAAGAGGATTTCAGACATGTATTTCAAATCTCTAATCTTGAGTGAGCAAGTAATCTAAATCCACCTAATAACAGTGAATGAAATTATAGCTTAGCTAAGTAATTACTCCCTTTTTTCCTTCATATCATTCAGAACAAGTATCTTTCATGAGCTTTCATTGGAGCATTACTTTACATTGCAATGATTTTAACTATCGAGTTTTAAATATCTGTTTTGTTGGCCAATCAAAACCAAACTTGGTCTCTATTTCTAGTTTTCAGTGTTAAAAAAACCCTGCTGTACCTCCTGGTGGCCATACTCCTTCCTTACTAGACCTCTGTCTGAATCTACCACCTTGGCTACTTCAGAGAATTCCAGGTAAGCACTAAGTTTTGAAGCAGATGGATGTAGATGTTTTAGAGGCTATATCCTGTTGGATACCTTGAAATCTGATCTAACTCAGTCCAGAGATGCTGTTAAAGCAGTTCCAGTGAGGCAGCACATGGGTATTCCAGCCGAGGACTGATATAACACAGTAAAACCTGGGAGGTGGCATGCTGGCCTCTAAGCACAAGAGTGAGCTTGCTTAAGCCTGGGCACAAACTTAGACTAAGTTCTGGAGTCATCAGGGGGAATAAGGGCATATCTTAAGATGCCCCATCACTGGAAATGTTCAAGGCCAGGCTAGATGGGGCTTGGAGCAACCTGGGATAGTGGAAGGTGTCCCTGCCCATGGCAGGGGGTGGAACAAGGTGATCTCTAAGGTCCACTCCGACCCAAACCATTCTGTGATTTCATGAAGAGGGACCAGAAGTTCATATGGGGGTTTGTTGCAGCCCACCAGCATGATGTGGCATGTGGCTGGTCAGTGGTGGCAAGGGCTGCAGCTCTGCCTTTCACCCAGTGCAGTCCTACACAGGTGGGCTCAGCCCTCTCCTGCACATGATCTTGAAGAGTCTTGGAGGATGTGAGCAAGTGGAAGCATTTATGGACCTACTCCATGGCTGAGTGAGCAGACAGAGGCAGTGATCAGAGAGACACAGATCTAAGCTTTGCCAAGGACTGCAACAGCCTGTACTCACTTCATTCTGGTATATTTGTTATTTGCCTCGTAAGTGATTTCAGTCTTAGGGAAGGAAAAATAAAGCGTAACCCCAAGGAGTGGATGTAGCATCATGCTTTCTATAGCCAACACCTGATAGGGAATCATAGAATGGTTTGGGTTGGAAGTGACATTAACGATCATCTACTTCCAACCCCCTGCCATGGGCAGGGACACCATCACTATTCCAGGTTACTCTAAGCCCTGTCCAACCTGGCCTTGGACACTTCCAGGGATGGGGCAGCCACAGCTTCTCTGGAAAACCTGTGCCAGGGCCTCCCCACCCTCACACAGAAGAATTTCTTCCTAATATTCCATCTAACCCTGTCCTCTGGCAATTTGCAACCATCCCCCCTCATCCTGTCACTGTCTAACCCTGCAGTAACGTGGCAGGCTCATACCCCTGCTAACCCAAAGCCTCTGTGTAACCCCCAGCCTGCTGAGACAAATGACAGACAGGTGTTCACCTTCCACCTGTGATGACCCATTCCTCCCCATGCCCTCCAACCAGATCTCTCTCCAGCTGCAGGCAGGGTGCAGACCTTGCTGCTCAGTTCCAGCACTAGCCTAGAGCCCACGGGAGCACAGTTATGTCAAACACAGCCCAGACCTTCCTGCAGCTTCCACATCTCCTAGCTGGCTCAAAAACCTGTGACCTATGATTTTCTAACCAATATAATGCAGTCTTGGCTGTTCTTGTGGCCAAGGAGGGGTAGTTTTTGAAGAGTAGAGTAAAGGGGAGTTAAAAATACTGAAGAGGAAAATGAGGCAGGGAAAGCAAACAGCATGGATGAGGTTAGCAGATTTTGGGAGATAAACTTTGAGTTCAAAGTTTGGTGTTCAGGCCCTGACACATGCTAAGCTTCTGCCTCAAAACTGCTGCACCAGGACAGCAGCATATCCTCCTGGAAGAGCCAGTGCCTGGGTGTTTCCATCTACCAGAAGATGGCTTTTAAAGCCAAGTCCAGGAAGGCAGGAGAAGCTGAGGCTAACACACTTCAGCAGCTGGCAGCTCTCAACACCAAGCAAGGGAAAATGCTGCCTGTTTGGTCACTTCTGCCAGTGAAAATTACTCCCCCAGCAGCCTCCAGCTCTGTCTGTTTGTGACTGATTCACAGGTGGCTTTTTTTTTTTTTGCTATCAGACTTCTGTCCTCCTCTCTGCCTTTGCAAGAGACTGAAAACTCAGCTGCTGGATGAATTCTGACCTGCAAATTGGAGAAGGTGCATGGCAGGGAGAGGAAACACACTTTTGGCCTTCTTTGTTACTGCATGGAAGGAAAGCAAGACCAGAAAACTTATGTTTTAAAAGAAAATATTAGAAAACAGTAAGATTTTCTTTACTCCACTGTTATTTGTATTTTGCCTCAGCTGTATCTTGGATGTGAGGGGACCTTTGAGGGCTTCAGGACATAACTCAGGCTTGACCAGAGCACAAGCAACATTCAGCAGAGGGGCCACAATTAGGGCAACCAGAGCACTGGCAAGTCATGGAGCTGAATCCCATTTTAGGTATCCACATCCAAAATCCAAGTCCTGAATATTAATTGTCAGCTGCTGTTGATGTTCGTCATCATCTGTCAGACTCTGGCCAAACCTCCCAGGTCACTGCAGTGGTACCATCCCCACTGCCCACTCTATGCTCAGCACTAGTGGTTTATCAAGCCTGGGTCTCCTCTGTCATGCTGTGGCCTTCTCACTCTACACCATGAGCCCACTGCTGGTTTTTTTTGTATTTAGTGACTCTGAAAAATACATATATTGCCTGCAATGCCCTGTCCACCTATTTTCTACACTCTGAAAGGACTTCTGCCTGTGCTGGATGGTGCAGTGAACATTCTGTCACATCTGAGATACGCTGGTGACTTCCAGTCTGCAAGATCTGCACAACCAGATCTGCCTTCAACTCAGATTATTTAAAGGAACATCAGTTTCTGCAGAGGCTGATGAGGCCACAAAGATGTCTATGTCCCCTCTTTTAGCCTTGGTTTGATACCAGAGTCCTCTCTGCAGAAGTGGCAACAGTGGTGTCACACAAAGTTCAGTCTGTCAGGGCCTCTCCAAGGCTGGAGGACACATAGACCTATTTCTCAGTCAGTTAAAATAAATAGATTTTTCTCCCCATGTCTCCCCACAACTGTCCTTCCTTAGATTAGAAGAGAGCTATGCAAGGACATTGCTATTCATCTAACCCTGTGTTTTACCTTCTCACTAATCAAAACCATTCCTGTTTTTCCTCTCAGAAGCTGACATGGGCTCTCATCCCAGCTTGTCTTTGAAGTTGCAGTTACTTTCACTGTCTTTCCCTCCCAGCCCCTCTTTTTGAAGCAAGGGATCATCCAAGGGACACCAGTGTATGCTTGCTTGAGAGCCCTCCAGCTCTGCTCCAGAGCACAAGCAAGCAAGACTGATGAACAAATATTCACCCTCCCTCCCCAAGGCAAAGGCGTAGAAATCCATGCCAGTCCCAGCCTGGGAAGCAGGGCATGTGCCATCAGCTCTCAGGGAGCCAGGAAGTCATCAGTGCCCACCCCAGGGACAGAATAAATATCAACAATAGATCTCTTCTCTTTGGAGAAATAAGGCATTCAGGGATTTCCTGGGACACAAATACTAACATTCCAGGTGTTCAACTTGATGATCTTTGTGAGTCTCTCCCAGCTCAGGCTATTCTATGATTCCAATGATTATCAGGAGCCCACAACCTGGGGGAAAACCACTTTGGGAAAGAAACTGCCGTTTTCTAATAATGTTTGGGAGCTTTTTAGTCCATGATGTTCAGGGTATCTTTCTAAAACCTTCTCCTCCAGCATAACTAGAATTTATGGGTTTGACACAGAACCTCTTACCACCACACACAGAATTAACCTGTATGCCAACCCTACACAGAGAAATTCTATGTTTTTTGTTACAGAAAGTTGAACAGATGATCACAATGATGGGAAAGTCATAAAACATCAGTCACACACAAGGGTTATGACTCAGTCTTGCTCTCTGGACATGAAAGGAAGCAAACCCAGTCCTTCAAATTTCAAGTTTCTGGTGAATTTACAACATAAATTATTCATTGCCCTAAACAGAGACATTTCCTTATCTACCTCATCTCTACTTGCTGGAGCAATAAATATGGCTGCAATTAATTCTGGTGCAGAAGAGCCAGTAAAATTAATTATCTCCCATAAACCTTTCCTTCTGCATCCTATTTTGAGGGCAGTAATGAAAACACATTGCCAGAAGCTTTTTTTCAGACAGAACATCATGAATTACGAAGACACTGGAGGACATGCAGATGCAGATCCTCTCAGGCTTCAGTCCTCTACCACCAAAGACAACAGCAGTTCTGTCCTCCTGCCTTAACTGAGCTCAAGACTTGCATGGAAAGGAAGGGACACCTTCCACTAGATTAGGTTGCTCCAAGCCCTGTCCAACCTGGCCTTGGACACTTCCAGGGATCCAGGGGCAGCCACAGCTTCTCTGCCCAACCTGTGCCAGGGCCTCCCCACCCTCCCAGCCAGGAATCCCTTCCCAATATCCCATCTCTCCCTGCCCTCTGGCACTGGGAAGCCATTCCCTGTGTGCTGTCCCTCCATCCCTTGTCCCAAGTCCCTCTCCAGCTCTCCTGGAGCCCTTTGAGGCTCTGGAAGGGGCTCCAAGGTCTTCCTGGATCCTTCCCTTCTCCAGGTGAACACCCCCAGCTCTCCCAGCCTGGCTCCAGAGCAGAGGGGCTCCAGCCCTTGGAGCATCTTTGTGGCTTCATCTAGACTTGCTCCAACAGATTAAGGCCACAGCAAGACTCACCTCTCCTTATATATTCCTTATAATTCACCACCTCTGCCTGAGCAAGCAGCTCCTTGGTTTCCAACAGGGATGAGCATGTACCTGCTCCCCTACCACTGAAATTAGCTCCCCAATCCCTCCCTCCCCTTCTCCATTCACAAATCCCTCCACATCCTTGGAGGAATTACAGCCATAGCATTGAAGCAGCATCCCAAACAATACAGCTAATATGGGCGCTCACACCAGGCTCCCTCATCAGGGCACAGCAGAGGCTCAGATTAAGTGATAATCCTCACCACAGCCCGCAAGGATGGATAAAGTCACCATTTCCATTTTACAAATAGAGGAGTGAAGGCAGAGAGATTAGCTGCCTTCCCTCAAGGAGACCAAACCTCAGTCCCAGACACAAACGAAACGAGTTTCTCTCTAAGCAGAGAAATGGGTCAGGTTTTAGCCGTGGCCTGGAAATCACGGATTTCCTGGTGTAGGCTGATGGGAGTGTTTACTGAATATAACAAGGATTAGGTCCCCAGCTTTGTTTCAGACCAGTACTCTAACTTGTCCAGATAGATTGACTTTTCAAGCATTTTCACTAACCTTTTGCAGGATGCTGGTATCCTCTCTCTCTGTCATCTCTGTTTGGGCTACCAAGGATGCAGGAAAAACCACATTCACCCCCTACCATGGTATGAAGATGCTACAGATCCCACCCTCCTCTACCCAGGGATGTAGGATAAAGTAAGCACAGATTAACAACAACTCTTTTAAATTATTTGGGCTGAACCTGTGGAGCTTCAGCTGATGGTGTCCCTTATTAGCCTTATTAGCCCTTCATCCAGCACATCCATATGTGGATGCATTCACAGCCTCCTGCCTCTGCTCTGCTGATCCATACAGGGAATTTGGCCTTTAGTACCATGCTGTATCCCATCCTGGATGTTTAAACACGTTGGGATCTTCAATGGTGATTAGTGGAAGCTGGGTGCAAAGGACCAGAAGACACATACCAGAGGGGCACAAGAAGGGGCACTCAGGACATATGTCCTCCACTACCTGCCACTGGCGAGCAACCAGCACCTCAAAAGTGTAATTATTTGACTCATTCCAGGTATTTACCTGGAGAGGGACTAGGTCTCCCATTGACTACAAGAGGAGCATAACCATGAAGCAGGGACAACAGTGTCCTTCCTGTGAGCGTGTGACTTGGATGAGCTGAATCCCTTTCCTTCATCCTCTCTGTTGCTGCCACCTAGTCAGGATATGCTTCCAATGTGCAGAAACACCCAGCACTTTCTGGTTTCCAGTGTGACACTTTTCAAAGCTTGTTGGTGTCTTGAAGACGCATTTCATAATAAATTTTGTAAGTGAAACCTCCTGCTAAAGTCATTTAGAGAAAACAAAGGGTTGGTAGTGCCCTCCAACACCCTGTCAGCATTGTCCTGCTCAAATAACAGCTGGTTCATATCAGGGGCCCATTTTAAAGAATCTGTGGTGCTCTCCAATACTCGCCTAATATGCTCTATTCCCATTTTGCTGCTGGTGGGCACAGACACACTCACCCCGACCCTTCCTGCCCAGGCTCTCACACCTGCTGAGCATCCTTCCCACATCTCTGGTCAGGCCTCTCTAAGCCCTACCTGCTCTCACATGCTCAGATGTCCCTTTTCCTCCCCTGCAGGCCCATCCAGCATCCCCCTCTGTGTGGATGGAGCATATGGCCGGGCATATGGGGCATTAATGCAGCAGCTGGTGCAGGATTCGGCGCGCCGGGCGCTGCAAACAAGGAACCCATGTGTGTGATGTGACCACATCCCATGCTTTGCACATCCCTGCCTGATTAGGGGGGTTGCTGGTGCTGGCTATGGCACCTTCCTGCTGCTGGGATTTACTCTGATGCAGCTTGTAGGGGCGTGGGGAAGAGAGTTTCCTTCCTCGTTGGCGTTCGGAGTCATCCCTGTGTTTCATTCTCCTTCATTCCTGCATGGTTGCTTCAGAGCATCACCATGTGGGATAGGGACATTTATCTCTGGTGGGGGGTTTTTCAGGGGTAGTGTTGGCAGCCTTCCACCCTCAGAGACAAACCTGTATCACAGACACTTGCTAATGTAGAGCATGGTCCCTTGAACCATGTTTGGTTATCTGCCTACTTCACCTTGCCATGGCTGCTCCCTAAAAATATCCTCTCTTGGTTACTTTCTTTCCCTCTCTTACTCCAAATTTCCACCTTACCAGCTGGATGGTAATTTGCACAGTGGCTAGCTGGATCAGATAGGGATGCTGGAGACAAGGAGACAGGGTTTCCTAGGGATACTCTATCCTAATATTTAATTTAACAGACTGAAGAAGCCATTGCCAAGGTCGACTACTCCCCAGGGATGATTTGTACCCATGCAAAGACCACATGTAAGGCTGGCAGCACACACACACAGATACCTTTGTGTTGCAAGGGCATTAATCTCTCTACCTCTCCATAACTCAGTTTCCCCCCAAAAGGAGAAATAATATTGTCTTCTATGTAAAATTTGTTGAGGAAAACTGCTAAAAGCGTATTAGATGTACATAGGTCTGTGTATGTACTTACACACACGTGAGAGTTGTTGAATTTATCTGGAAGTAGACATATGTATTATCCAGCTTGGCTGTTTCTGCTGCAGCAAAAAAGCATCCTAAGTGCTTGGAGTGACAATAATTTCTGTAATGGGTTGAGCACAAAGAGCAGGACACTGG
This sequence comes from Calyptomena viridis, assembly GCA_013390005.1. NCBI lineage: Eukaryota > Metazoa > Chordata > Aves > Passeriformes > Eurylaimidae > Calyptomena > Calyptomena viridis. The sequence goes on from WEIV01021486.1 coordinate 207,243, forward strand.
GCAGCTGTCTGGGGAGCACATCTGCTCGTGGACTGCTGCTCCAGCAGTGGTGATTGCCCTCAGCTCACAGAATCACAGAATCATTTAGGTTGGAAAAGCCCTCCAAGACCATCCACTCCAACTATTCCCCCAGCACTGCCAAGGCCTCCACTAACCCATGTCCCCAAGTGCCACATCCACATGGCTTTTAAATCCCTCCACTGATGGGGACTCCACCACTACCCTGGGCAGCCTATTTGAGGGCCTTACAACCCTTTCTGTGAAGAAATTCTCCTGATATCCAACCCAAACCCTCCCTGGCACAGCTTGAGGACATTTCCTCTTGTCACTTGGGAGCAGAACCCGACCCCCCCCAGCTCCCCCCTCCTGTCAGGGAGATGCAGAGCCACAAGGTCCCCCCTGAGCCTCCTTTTCTCCAGGATGAGCCCCCCCAGCTCCCTCAGCCTCTCCTGGTGCTCCAGCCCCTTCCCCAGCTCCGTTCCCTTCCCTGCACACGCTCCAGCCCCTCCGTGTCTCTTGTCTGAGGGGCCCAGAACTGGACAGAGCCCTTGAGGTGCAGACTCACTGTCTCTCCATAAGAAAGTTTCTTCCACCTCCCATGGAACTTCTGCTCACTCTTCACTCTACTCATGCAGCTCCTGTCTTTAAACTTGGCTGTGTCACAGCCTGGATCCTTCAGCCCTGCAGAAACACTCAGAGCAAATCACTGCTCACCTTCACTTCAGATCCAAGGACCTTGTCTCAGAAGTTTGTGAGAACTTTGTATTTCCAGCTGATTTTCCAATGAATGTATCTTCAAAATCTCCAGAAACAGCCATAAAATCTGCTTAAACTAGAACCCTGTTTCTGAAAACTCAAGCATGAATACTTAAATATTTCCCAAACAATGGAAAACTCCAACTAACATTACAGAAGTTGGTCCCACTGAGAGTGTCCTGTTTACTATGGAAACTGAGTTAACAGCTACACCTTAAAGACAGGCAGGTTTACAGCCATCCCTACCAGGATTTGACAGAGGTTACCCAAGAGCAGAGGAGGGTTTTAGCTGACAGACAGGATCTGTCCTTAAAACCTCAGCCCTTGCCTGGTCTGGCTTTGCATCTCCTGCCTGCAAATTGGCTGCCTGAATTTCAGATGACCCCTGAGGCTCAAGGCACTGCATGAACTATTAGGAAGCCCAATTGGATTTGTGACATCTCAGTCAGTGTCATCTCTGCAGAAAGAAAGAACTAAAATAAAACTTCAGGGGTTGTAGCTCAGCACTGCTGTTTGGCTTCTTCCTTGGTATTTTCATTTATGGTTTTTAGTCTCACTTCATTAGGAAATGAATTTTATATGACTGCGTAAGATTTTTCTTTGTCACCTCTGCATGGCTGAACTGTCCAAAATTATAAGTGGCACCATGAGGGGAAGTCGGAAATATCAGCTGAGGCCACATTGGTCCAGTCCTTGCTTACCCTTTGAGAACAATCTCCTAAAAATCAGGGGTCCCATGAGGCTGCTGATAGCTGTGGGATGTTCCCAACCTCAGTGGCCCAATTATTTGTTTGTGGTTAACTGAGGTGTAAAAAATTCTTAGAATCATAGAATCATTCAGGTTAGAAAAGACCATTAAGATCGCAAAGCCCGACTATTAAACTCTCTCTGGATGTGACTGAGGTTTGTATTTCCTCTGCTTGGCAGGTAGATACAGCTGGGTGTGATGGGAGGTGGTGGGGGATCACGCATGCCCTGGTGCAACTGAGACCCCAAAACACCTCCAGATGTGGGTACCAGCCCTCTGATGTCACGGTGCTCGTAACACCGAGGCTGTGGCTCTGATTCCTGTATGGGCCATTCACTTATGAGTTGGACTTGAAGATCCTTGTGGGTCCCTTCCAACTCAAGAGTATTCTGGGACATTTCCATGTGCATCGCTGCCACCAGGCCACCACACGAGGGCAGTCCGAGTTTGAGAGTGCCGGGAGCCGCACAAAGCAGATGTGCAGAAATGGGGGAAAAAACACCTAGTTGTACTTAAATATTTTTTTTCCCCTGCACGAGATTTCATGCTCCTCAGCCCATGCCTCCCTGTGGTGACAGCCCAGATGCCACATGAAAAGACCCCTAAGATCATCAATCCCAACCATTAACCTGGTGCTGTAACTTCTCCAGCCCCACAGCAGCGTTAAGGACACAGGAACCACTCGGTGCTTCAGGTAACAGTTTATTTTCTCCAGGGTGTAAGATGTGCAGCAGGTATGTGTACAGGACTGCTGTTTCCTTAGCCAAGAGGAGTCGCAACCAAACAAGAGACTGAAATAAAGAAACCTAACAGTATCCTGCCCTACAGCAAATAGTGCAAGTCATGTAAAACATCGGTTCAACACAGGAAAACAAGGAAAGAAAAAAGGTATTTCCAAGCCACAGGTATCTTCTCTCCTTCTGGCAGAGATCCCACAGGTGGGATGGGGCTCAGGTCACTTGGGCTCAGACTATGTGGGTGTATCTTCCACAAGGAGGGGTTTTTCTCTTTTCTTACCTTTTTGTTTTTGGCTTGGAAAGAAACTTAGGTGCAGACCAAGGAGGTACATACTGTCATAGCTACCAAAAAGGAATGGCAGACCCTAAAACCCAACTGTGGGTGACCTGCTGCCAAATACCTCTTCTTAAAATGAGACAGTTAGGGTCTTGCTTTATTTACTCTTGAAACTTTCTTCTGCAACCACAGAATTTTCCAGCTTCAGGGCACTGAAACTGTAAATAAAGCACTAATCAACTACAAAATGAGTGGGAAAGGCTGGGGGGGCACAGCAGGTTCCAGGGGGCTGCAGGCAGAGCATGAGCAGAGCAGAGATGGGACATAATTTTCAGCCCTGCTGGTGTCACTGGGAGTCCTGCTGAGGACCACGCATTTGAGTTTAAAACATTTTAGGCTATACTTCAAGGAATTACTCCTTTCTTGATTCCCCCTCTGCAGGTGACTGCCAAATGGAAAAGCCTCTCATTCCCCCAAACTGCAGGCTCTTTCTTCCCTATTTTTAAAAAAAAATTAAATTTTTTTTTTTGGTGTTTAATTTCTTCTGCACAACTGTAGACAGAGGCTTGTGCAACACACAGCAAAGGCTCTCGAGGCAAGGGCAGGGAGTTGCCCATCCAGCTCTCTGCCAGTTGTACCCAGGAGATGCTCCTTTGGCAGCAACTCCTGGTGCAAGCAAACACTGCATGTGCAGCATCACCCCAGCACTGGTTCCCCTCCACGGTCTGGATGCTCCAGCAGAAAACAGCAGCTGTTCAGGAGCAAGCGTGTGGCCATATGTTGCTGCTAACAAGCATTTACTGAAGCTGGTTTCTTTCTGTGATTCCCATGTGTCTGATTAACGCACAGCTCCTCCGAGCAATTTTCAGGTTTTTCTCCCTCCCCCTGCAAATCTATCTATTTTTTGTTGTTGTTGTTTTGGCATTGTAAGCAAAGTAGAATGTGAGCATAAAATGGGGTTAAAAGTTGCAAGATTTAAAAAAAAAAAAAAAAGGAAAAAAAAAAGAAGTGTATGTATATAGCTAAAAAGTAATTTGCTTAATTTTAATTTTGTATTTTTTGTGCTCAGAAACACACTGTTTATGGGCTGATCCTGCCATGGTCCTGCAGGTTAAGCACAGATGAGACGCCCAACAACTGACCACCTGCCCTGGGAGGGGGACTGATATTTCTGTCTTCTCAAGACACAGTTTTGGACTCTGCCTGCAGATCTGGACCCCTGCCTGAGCACCTGATGCTGCGGAGTCCTTCTCAAGACTGTGAAGGAGGGAAAATGACCTGTGGCTGTAAGGACTTGGAATGTTTTACTGGGATAGCAGCAGGGTGTACACCCCATAAACCTGAATCCCTGGTCCTCGAGCTTGGGAGGATGGATTTGGACCATTATTTCCCATTGCATTCCCAGTTAAAACAGACTGGGAAGAAATTGAGCTGGCTGACTTGGGTCCCTGGGCTGTGCCACCAACCCATCCTCTTGGAAAAGGTTTTTGCAGGGACTGTCCCATGAGCTGAGCAGAGAGGAGGGAGCAGTGGTGATGGGAATATCCCTCCCTGTGGTTAACTTTATCTCACTGAGCTATGGGAAAGGAAAGCACACTGGTAGGTACAGAGAGACAGGTGCTGTCAAAGGTGACTCACCCCACCCTTGGGAGGTCCAGCGTAGGTGGGGTGAATCACCCTCCACTAGTACCTGCCTCCCTCCAAGCCAGGACAGCTCCAGAGGAAGTCTGGAAATCACGTTGCAAGTTAGGACACCCAAAATTAAAGTGTCAACACGTAGGTGTCTCAATATGCATGGGGTACCTGTTACTTCACTTCCAAATGGGTGAATGACGTGGGATGAGTCCCACCATCCCCATCTGGCACCTGTTTTCCTGGCTTTTGCACCTCCTTCGAAAATAACAAGGAAATGCTGCAACTCCTGAGAGGACACACGAACTACAGGGCTCATGTTTGTGTCAGCGGTGTTCACAGAATCATGAAAAGGACTGGGTTGGGACCTTAAAGGTCGTCTGTTTCAACCTTTCTGCCATGAGCAGGGATGGCTTTCACTATCCCAGGTTGCTCCAAGCCCCATCCAACCTGGCCTTGAACACTTCCAGGGATGAGGCAGCCACAGCTGCTCTGGGAAACCTGTGCCAGTGTTTTGCCACTCTCATTACAAAAATTTCTATCTAGTCTAAATCTCCCCTCATTCAGATTAAAACCATCTCCTCTCATTCTATCGCAACAGTCCTGATAAAAAAGTTTATCCCTATCTTTCTTCTAAATCCACTTTAGTCTCTGGAAGGGGCTCCAAGGTGTCCCTGGATCCTTCCCTTCTCCAGGGGAACACCCCCAGCTCTCCCAGCCTGGCTCCAGAGCAGAGGGGCTCCAGCCCTGGGAGCATCTCCGGGGCCTCCTCTGGACTCTCTCCAGCAGCTCCAGGTCCTTGTGCTGTTGTTCCCAGGGCTGGAGCAGCTCTGCAGGTGGGGTCTCACCTGAGGGGGCACAGGGGCACAATCCCCTCCCCTGCTGCCCACGCTGTGGGATCAGCCCAGTGCTCATCGGTCCCTGCTGCAGCCAGGCCACCAGAGCCTGGTGAGACAAACAAGAAGCCACCACACTGTGAGCTGGGACACAGCCCCGTGTCCTTGCAGCCCAAGGCTGATGCTCATTACACCCATCCTGGTTGGGAAAAGGGAGCACAGCCCCTGAGAAAGGCACCTCCATGCTTAGCCGAGCTCCCATGTGGATACCTGTGGCCTGGACTCACCACACAACATCAAAATGGGAAGAAATAGGGTTTTCTCTAATCCTCCCTCTACACTCCAAAACACGATCATTGTCAGCACTCAGCTCCCTCCAACCCTACCCAACCCAGCGCCAATGCGGGAAAATCAACCTTAACTCCAAAATCATCATCAGCATCACAACGCCAATGGTCCCTTGCGTTGGAGCCCGTACCAGATTGATGCTTAATTTCTAAGTGATTGTTTTGGCTTTCCAAAAGGTGCCTTTGGAAAGCACAGATTTGTGTGCCGGGCAAACATCCGAAAAGCTGAGGCCACACGGATCAGCAACTGCAGCTTTGCCATCTCATCATGGCCACAGGCAAGAGAATCAAGTCCTGCTAATAATTTATAAGCATCAATTAATACAGTTTAATAAATACATAAAAGAATCTAGTCTCTTTTTTTTTTCCCCCATACACTATTTTAGCATCAATCAAAGTTAAGGGTGATTGTCCCGTGAGTAACTAAGGCAAATTTGTTTCTCTGTGTGTGTGTGTGTGTTTCTCTCTACTTTTTTGTTTTGATTTTTTCCATTGTTTTGTACATAAAGCAATCACATAAAAATAGTTATAAATAGAAAAATTGCAAAGGTTTATCCCCACTTAGACAAATAGGAAAAAAAAAAAATGAACCCAACCAACCTAACAAACAAACCAAGACAGAAAAAACACCTTGCTTCAAGTCCTTGCAGATTATACAGTACTCAGCATCTTTGGATATTTTACAATGACTCCAAATTGTAGACAAAAAAACACCTGAAGGAACCGGTTGTCTGCAAAACATCGTTTGTGTAAGAAGTTGATATGAATTAAAAAGAAAATGTTTGATGCAGTTCTAAGAAGATTTTTTTTCCTTTTTTTTTTTTAAGTTTTTTTTTCTCTCCATTGACTTTTTGCACATGGAGTCTTTGTGGACTTCTTTTTTGGAGGAGGAAGCGAGTGCTGGGCAGGTTCTTGGGATCATTCTGCTATGGATGGTCTCAGAGCAGAAGTCCTTCATACCCTTGTGGGGGTATGAGCCTGGATCCCTCGTGATCCCCTCCATGGTCTGGTGGGGAGACTCTCATCCAGCCACCACTTCACTGATGACCAAACCAAAAAATTCATGAACCCGCAGTCCTCTCATTCCCTTCGGTTTTGCTGACGTTGAAAGGTAACAGTAAAAAAAGAAATAAAAAGCCCTAATTTGTAACATTTACACTTTCAAGTGCTGGTTTCATGTAAAACCAGCTTCCTGCAATGCCCACTGCAAGTCATCTCAGCCAATGGTGCAAAGGGGTCCCACCACATCTGCCTCCCATGGCTTATCTAAGAGGAGCCACGGGAAGCAGATGGCCAGCAAAAACCTTTATCCTTCAGAGTAGCTCATGGTTTTGCAGCCGAAGGAGGCTGAAAGGGCCATTACAGTCAATCTGACACTTTTTTGGCCTCACAACAATTCTTAGATGGAGTGGCCAAGATAGGATTTGCAGGGATGTCGGGGAGACACCCCAAACCTGTTGGCCACCATGGGCAACCTTCAGCTTGGAGCACCCCATCAAATGTTACCACCTTATCTTTTGAACTAATAAACAGTGAAGAAATAGTATTTCTACTTGCTTGCAAGTAGACAACATCATCGTCAAGACACCTTTAGTCAATACCTTTCCCATAAAGATCCCTCGAGACAAGCAGCAGGGATATTTGCACACCCAAATGTTTTCCCATCAACATTGCAGGTTCAGGGACACGCAAATGTTTTGTAGATTTTTCTCACCAAAATGTATTTTTTGAATTTGAGGGAATTAAGGACAGAACCCCAGACTTTTCAGAATGGTCAGTGGTGGCGAATTCTGACTCTTTGGTTTGAAACGACTTTTTAATTTCAAAATTCCCACATGGTTCATTTTCGCAAAGCAAGGGTTTAATAAAAGCTTAATATTGAAACATTTCTGATTCTTTCAAAACTTTTCCTTCACCTTTTCAAGCAACTCAAGTTAAAATACTCAAAATAGGCTTTGGTTCTCCTTTTGAAATTTTGAAATAGCTAAAGAACCAAAATAAGTAACATCCCCCTTTTACACCTAGCTTTGCAGCTGGGTGATTTTTTAACTCCTTTTTTTTTTTTATGTTTTTAGGGTCCCAACTCATGCTGCAGATCAGGGCTTTCACCAGCCCTGTAAATATGATTCACTGCTGAAAAAGGCAATGACCAGGATCCTCCCTCTCGCAGTGTGGCTGCTTGACTCTCCCTTTTATGCCTTTAGAATAAATATTGTTGCCAGACACGGGAATTAATTAAAAAAACCCAAAACTAAAAACCAGAAACAAAACAGGAAAGTCCTTTTGACCAAAAGGGCCAAGGAATGTAACATAACAAAATCAAGTCTGGACGGCTTGTTGGTGTCCAGTGGGCTCTGCAGGCAGGAAATGGGGAGTATTTCCCCCAGATGGGCCATCTCGTGGTGGTGGCCGTGCCCTGGACTAAGGCAAGTGACATTTTTGGGAATGTTGAAGAGAGCAGCAGTCCTGGCCTGGCCTTCCCAGATGGAGCCATGAGTGGTGGGTGGCTGGATGGGACAGTCAGTGCCCCATGGCCCCAAAGCCAAGTGCATCACAGAGTCTAAAGTGCCAGTGGCCATCAGGCACAGCACCTGTCCACCCCCCTGCTCACCCCAGGGATGGCCCTGTACCCCAAGTCCCATGGCAGCAAAGAGACAAAGAGTTTCTTGGGAGCCTGATGATGCAAAGGGGAAGGCGGGGACCCCAAGGGAGCTGGTTGCCTTGTTGGAAGGGAGCAGACGCATGGTGGGACCGGGCGCGGGTTTAGTTGCTGGCCTCTGAGATGGGAGCCACATGGCCAAGCCCTGCCAAGCCACTGAAGCCTGTGCTCCAAGGGTCAGGGAGAGGGAAGAAGGGCTGGGCAGCAAGGTTTTCATTATGGCCCAGGGCGAAGGCGAGAATGCCCGCGTTCCTCTCCATGTCCATCTGGGCTCTCCTGAGGAGCTTCATCTGGGTTTCTTCAAACTGGCTCTCCAGCTCCTGCAGGCTGAAGGACGTCTTGGCCCCGCTCAAGAAGTGCTTGGGGCTGGGGCCAGGAAGGCACATGGCCGTGCTGCCGAGGTGGCCACTCATCTCCTCCAGCGTAGGCGGCATCACGAAGCTGTTCTCCACTGGTGGGGCACCAGGAGCAAAGAGCAGCCCAGCCGCCCTCCACGCCGCCGGCTTGCGCCCGCGCCGGGGCCGCGCGATCCGGCAGCTCTGCCGCTTGATGTGGCGGTGGAGGTGGTCGGAGCGGGTGAAGCTCTTGTAGCAGAACTCGCACTGGTAGGGCCGGATGCCCGTGTGGATGCGCATGTGGTTCTTCAGGTCGTAGTTGTGCACAAACTTGGCGTTGCAGTGGATGCACAGGTACGGCCGCTCCCCCGTGTGCTTCCGCATGTGGATTTTGAGCTTGTCCTGCCTGTGAAAAGAAAAGGTGCTTGGTTAGGGAGGCATGGGGTGGGGGGGCTGGGGTTGGGATTGGTCTTTGGATGAGGAGAGGAAGGGTGGGGAGCTCATCTTGGGGCTTCCTGCAGTGTATGGATGCTCTTGAAGGATGGCATTTGCATCTGCCTCCCCTTTCCAGGGCACCTAAACACACGTGCAGAGCCCTCACCGGAAGGAGTTTGCAGCCCACCCCGGAGAGTTCAAAACAGCTTAAATTGGAGGGAAATATCCTTCTGGAACAAATTCCAAAACCATAGAATAATTAAGGTTGGAGAAAATCTCTAGGATCATCAAGTCCAAGCGCTAGGCCACCACTAACCCATGTCCCCAAGTGCCACATCTACATGGCTTNACCAGAAACAAAACAGGAAAGTCCTTTTGACCAAAAGGGCCAAGGAATGTAACATAACAAAATCAAGTCTGGACGGCTTGTTGGTGTCCAGTGGGCTCTGCAGGCAGGAAATGGGGAGTATTTCCCCCAGATGGGCCATCTCGTGGTGGTGGCCGTGCCCTGGACTAAGGCAAGTGACATTTTTGGGAATGTTGAAGAGAGCAGCAGTCCTGGCCTGGCCTTCCCAGATGGAGCCATGAGTGGTGGGTGGCTGGATGGGACAGTCAGTGCCCCATGGCCCCAAAGCCAAGTGCATCACAGAGTCTAAAGTGCCAGTGGCCATCAGGCACAGCACCTGTCCACCCCCCTGCTCACCCCAGGGATGGCCCTGTACCCCAAGTCCCATGGCAGCAAAGAGACAAAGAGTTTCTTGGGAGCCTGATGATGCAAAGGGGAAGGCGGGGACCCCAAGGGAGCTGGTTGCCTTGTTGGAAGGGAGCAGACGCATGGTGGGACCGGGCGCGGGTTTAGTTGCTGGCCTCTGAGATGGGAGCCACATGGCCAAGCCCTGCCAAGCCACTGAAGCCTGTGCTCCAAGGGTCAGGGAGAGGGAAGAAGGGCTGGGCAGCAAGGTTTTCATTATGGCCCAGGGCGAAGGCGAGAATGCCCGCGTTCCTCTCCATGTCCATCTGGGCTCTCCTGAGGAGCTTCATCTGGGTTTCTTCAAACTGGCTCTCCAGCTCCTGCAGGCTGAAGGACGTCTTGGCCCCGCTCAAGAAGTGCTTGGGGCTGGGGCCAGGAAGGCACATGGCCGTGCTGCCGAGGTGGCCACTCATCTCCTCCAGCGTAGGCGGCATCACGAAGCTGTTCTCCACTGGTGGGGCACCAGGAGCAAAGAGCAGCCCAGCCGCCCTCCACGCCGCCGGCTTGCGCCCGCGCCGGGGCCGCGCGATCCGGCAGCTCTGCCGCTTGATGTGGCGGTGGAGGTGGTCGGAGCGGGTGAAGCTCTTGTAGCAGAACTCGCACTGGTAGGGCCGGATGCCCGTGTGGATGCGCATGTGGTTCTTCAGGTCGTAGTTGTGCACAAACTTGGCGTTGCAGTGGATGCACAGGTACGGCCGCTCCCCCGTGTGCTTCCGCATGTGGATTTTGAGCTTGTCCTGCCTGTGAAAAGAAAAGGTGCTTGGTTAGGGAGGCATGGGGTGGGGGGGCTGGGGTTGGGATTGGTCTTTGGATGAGGAGAGGAAGGGTGGGGAGCTCATCTTGGGGCTTCCTGCAGTGTATGGATGCTCTTGAAGGATGGCATTTGCATCTGCCTCCCCTTTCCAGGGCACCTAAACACACGTGCAGAGCCCTCACCGGAAGGAGTTTGCAGCCCACCCCGGAGAGTTCAAAACAGCTTAAATTGGAGGGAAATATCCTTCTGGAACAAATTCCAAAACCATAGAATAATTAAGGTTGGAGAAAATCTCTAGGATCATCAAGTCCAAGCGCTAGGCCACCACTAACCCATGTCCCCAAGTGCCACATCTACATGGCTTTTAAATCCTTCTAAGGATGAGGACTCCACCACTGCCCTGGGCAGCCTCTGACAGGGCTGGATAACCCTTTCCAAGAAGGAATTTTCCCTAATATCCAATCTCAACCTCCCCTGGTGCATCTTGAGGCCACTTCTTCTTATCCTGTCAATTTTTAGTTGGGAGCAGAGCCTGACCCTGACCTGTCTCCACCCTCCTGTCAGGGAGTTGTAAAGAGCAAGTATCTACATAGGGGAATATATCTATATATAGATCTAAATATGGGAATGTCTAATTAAGTACAGTTCTATTCCTGCCTGCAAATAAGGAAATTAGTTGGGATTCAAGAGCCTGGCAATGTAGGCTAACAATATTTCTTAAATTAAGTCCCTCTTGCATCTTCCTTTTCTTTTATCCTTGCACTGACCACACGGTGTCTCAGGAGGCTTTCGTTTGGAGCGGGAGCGTCACAGAGGGTGGTGCTGGCAGAGGTGCAGCTCCCGGGCACTCAGCCCTTCCCTGCCATGGTCTCCAAGGCCAGCACACATCCAGCCTCACTCATAGTTTGGAAAAGGTTTTTAAATCCAGCCACGGAAGAGCATAATATCCCAATGGCACTTACTTACAAATAGATATGTATCTTTTTCAAATTTCAAGCAAGAATATTTTCCCACACTGGCAGTCCAGTCACTGCTTTTTCCCCCCCAAAAATGAGTGTTTTCTCTTGCAGACAAAAAAAAAAAAATCTCAGATAAAGCATATGAATATAAAAAGCAAAGCTGACTGTAGCTGAACTGAGCTGAGCACTGCTTCCTAGGTTGCACCAGCAGAGTTCAAGAGCAAAGTGGAAAAATTCATGTTGTTTTCCAAAATGCTTTTGGTATGAACCCTCCAAAGTGCTGGGGCTATAGAAACATATGGAGTCATGTCATTATTATAGATAAGATATATAGATATAGATATTTATAGATATAGTTTTATAGATATCTCATATAAAACTATATTAT
>WEIV01021486.1:218943-365866 GCA_013390005.1 Calyptomena viridis
TTTTTAACTATAATTGCATTATAAATTATATCATATGTAAGTATATATTATGATGTTTTAATTTATATAATATAAAAACCATTCCAAAAAATCTGTTTATTCTGTCAGGTCAAGCTCTTGAAATGTGCAAGGTATTGCCTTGGCACTAATTTTTGACACCCTGCTCGTGTGCATCTTGAAATAGTTTTTGGTGACATGCCTGGTGTCAGTCAGCCCTGGGCTGGGCACCCCTGCACACCAGTCCCTCAGAATCAAGGGGATGCAGAGAAGTATCCCAAGCAGGAGAGTCACTTCTTCACCATATAATGCTTTATTGCCTTTGGGAAACTGGTCCCAGCCTGGTCCTGCACCCACAGATTTTTAGGGGAAAAAAAGCATCTGGTCTCTGTGCCAAGCTCAGGGTTAGACTCTAACTTCCCACTCGGACATCTTTAAAGTTGGTGTTATCCCAAGATTTTCACAGGGGTGCATTTCCCTTGAAAGGGCTGCAATCAGTGCTCAGCAGAAGACAAAGCAGCACGGAAAATTTCATCCCAAAAGGATAAAACATGGTGAAATTGTACAGGGACGAACTCAGGGACTCGTATTGCAAAGTGGTGGGAAATGTTAATAAAAAGCAGAGCTACCAGCCCCACCTATAATTTAATTTAAACCTCTATATGTAATGTTTAACCTAGCGGGATCGCTTTTCCTAATAAACATCCCGCGTGCCAGGACTGTATAATGTAAATACAGGCAACGCTCTTTCCAGGCTGTTACCCATCTCCAGCAGCAGACAGGGAGAAACCCAACCCTCCCTGCCCCGGCAGCATCTCCAGGGGATGGAGGAGAAGGTTTCTGGCTCGCCCTGGAGCAGATCAGAGGTTGGGGGGCTGAGCTGCAACAACCTCCCAGCTCCCAGGCTCTCCAGCAGCGATCCACACTCCGTGTGTGTGAATAACCTTAATGCAATTGCATTAGGAGAGCGATTAGGGCTCTGCGAGCTGTCACAACACAAATAATAGGAACAAATAATGTTAACCTTTCCGGCTGGAACAGTTTCTCCTTGAGCACTCTGGGGTTGTCTTGGTGCAAAAGCTGAAATATCTGCAGTTTTCTCCAGCGTTCTAGCAGGGCAAAACAGCAGACTAGAAGCTGAGCAGCCTTTGTTTAAGGAAAAAAATTAATGAGCTACTAAATGAAGTCCTGCTTCCCGCGATCAGATGTCCCTGGGCAGTGGGAGTGGCAGATCCAGGTGCATGGGGGATGCATGATCCTCCTGATTTGAAAGGGAAGGGATCTGATGGGGNTCCCCAGTAAATTTCCTCCTGCACAGTTCCTTAAAGGCAGAAATAATGCAGAGGACTGTTTCATTTTGAAATCCCATCTGGGAACCTCTGCTTCCCTGCACCCTCATTCCCAGGGGACCCCAAAAGGGACCATCTGGGCTTGCATCTTCCCAGTGGGGAGCAAGTCCAATGCTTTCAGGAAGCAAGAGATTCCCCCCCCAAGAGCAAAACATGCAACCCAAGTGGCAGTGTTGAGGAAACCCTGACAGAAATTTCTTTCTACATCTCAATCACTCTGTTTAGCTTAAAAATACACTTTTTCCTAAAGGAGAGATCTCACATCAGAGTAATGTTGAAAATGGCTAGAAAAACCCACCCCAAACACAACCAAATAGCTGTGTGCTATTCAAAATCCTTCCAAACGCATTTAAAAACAAACCAATGTTTTCAGATTTCCACTTTGCTCAGGGTTTTAGAGAAGGAAAAAACCCTTCAGTTTTCAGCTCTGTGCTGGGTGACCCACACGAACGACTTCATTTTCATCAGTGTTGATGGGAGACTGCACCACTGGGTCAGTCCCAATCTTGTAATTTTTTCCTTGGGTTAAAGTCCCACTATCCCTGTGCTCTGTATTTAGAAGCTGTTGAGCATATGGGGGATGTAGAAGCTGTCAGGTTTAACCCTGTGTTAGTAATGGGCTGTGCTAAACCAGCTCTGCATGGAGCTTTTAACCTCCATGATTTAACCTGTCTGGATTAGGGGTCAGGATACCTGAACTCTCCCCTGAATGCCCCCACTAACCTAAAAAGTGAGTCAGTATCAGCATTTCTCTGTGCCTCAGTTTCCCCAAAAAAGAAGTTAATGATGTTGCCCCCACCTGTGAGGGACTTTGGGACACTCTGGGAGGGTGTGGCTCTATTATTCCCACTACAGAGAAGGTGTCAGTGATGGGTCAAGCCAAGCTATTTCCTCATCAGCAATTAGCACTCACAGCATCACACACAGGAGAGCGACAGGGACCACAGGACGGAGCTGACCAGTGGTCCCTCCAGCCTGGGACACCACCACAACCACCGGGTGAACCCATCCCAAAAAAGCCCACCTGTCTGGAAGCAACAACCCACTGCTAACACGGGGATGCAGCACCAGTAGGAGCCAGATCCAAATTCCTGCAGGCAGGAATTATCACCGTGCAGTGGCCTTTCCCCTGCAAATAGCAGGGTGAGCCAGGCTCACGTCGCATATGCCCGCCCGAGGCATGATGCTCCCTGCATTATAATACGGTGTCTGCTGTGTTAATGGAGGGGAGCATGGAAATTTATTTTCAGGTCAAATCCTCATCATCTGCACAGCTTCCATTAGAATATTATCATAGGGACAGGAGAAGAAAAGACAGGCTGAATGCTGGAGCACCCCAGGTGTCCGGCCATTGTCAGGAGCTTGCCTCTGCCTACTGTGAAGATTATTTTCCTCTGGTTTTCCCACCCTAGCTTAATAGGGCTCTCTCTCTCACACGCAGCCAGGAACTGAAATACCATGCTCTTGTCAGAAAGCTTTATTATTATGGTAAAGATTGTACTCATTAGATATTAATTATACTCAGCAAGAGCAGGTCCAGGAATCTATTTGTCTCTGCTTGCCGATTAAATTTGCCCAGCTTTGCAGGGAAGGGTTTCAAGCTGGAGCATTAGACTTGAACAGCCTACTCCAATTGTTGCCTAGAAAAGTTGTGGCTGTCCCACCCCTGGAAATGTTCAAGGTCAGGTTGGATGGGACTCTGAGCAACCTGGTCCAGTGGAAGGTTATGTGGCAGAAGGTTGGAACAATATGGTCTTTAAGGTCCTTTCCAACCCAAGCCACTTTAGGATTCTATGAGTCCAACTCACAGAACTGTTCCCCCAGCACTGCCAAGTCCACCAAAACATGTCCCCAGGTGTCACATTTACATATCTTCTAAATCCCTCCAGGGATGTTGACTCTACCACTGCCCTGGGAAGCCTGTGCCAGGGCTTGACAATCCTTTCCATGACGAAATTGTTCCTAATATTCAACCTAAATCTCCCCTGCTGAAACTTGAGTCTGTATCCTCTTGTCCTGTTGCTTGTTACTTTGGAGAAGAGACTGACCCCTACTGCACTAGTAACACATAATGATTAGGACCACTCCAGCCTCAGAAAGCCCAGATACTGTCATGTCCAAACATGTGCAACTTGGTTGTGGTCTACACTGGTGCCAAAATGTGCAAACCCAAACTAATTACATCCTGTGTCTAAATGGCCCTCCCAGCTCAACGCATCTCCCAGCACATTAGAGATGAAGCCTCCTTGGCTGTTTTGACCATCTGTTTTCCAACTCGGTCTGGTCCCACTGTGGTGGGGTTGAAAATATCCTGTTACTTATTTAAGCTTTTGTGCAGTGAGGGGATGGATCCACTGAGTTGTGGATGTCATCCACAACCCACAAAAATCAGTAGGTTCATTTTCTTCCTCCACCCTCCCTTCCTCCCTGTTTTTTTTTCTTTTTTTATGAAGCGATAGACATCATGCCTTGCTTTCTTTTCTACTTTTTTCTGGGGCTGGGGGGAAAAGGAAAAAAAAAAAAAAGAAGTGTAGCTCAGGAACCAGCCATGGGTCATGATGTGGCCCCTCCAACCACCACCACCCCACTCCTCACACACGGCAGAGGTAACCAATGCACACCTGGTAAAGCGAACTTCACAGATATTGCACATATAGGGCTTCTCCCCTGTGTGCGTCCTCATGTGCCTGGGCAGCTTGCCGGCTCCCATGATGACTTTGTTACAGATGGGACACTGCTGGGATGCCTTGGGCTTTATTTTCCTCTCTTCCTCCAGGGGCCATGGAGGAAAAACTCCTCCAAACTGGGTAGCACTTAAGAAATTGAGATAAGCGCTGTAGTCTGTCTCTGCCTTAATATGCCCTAAGGGAGCTGCTGGGGTGTTGGCAAACATGTCCTTGAAGAAGTCATTAGGGAAAGGAGGCAGCGGCAGGTCTTCCTTCTCCTCCTCTTCCTTGATCTTCCTCTTTTTGATCACCAGATCCAAGGGGCTGTTGTCTACTTGTGGCTCCTCAAGCTGGGAGAAGGAGCTAAAGTCGCCGTTCCATAGATGGGGAAAGAAGCTAGGGGTGAAGGGAGAGAGAGCTGGCCTCCTTTCTGGGATGTTTGCCTTAGGGTACAAGTTTTCACTTAGCAAGGACTCGATGGAGAAGTCACGTATCATGCCCAGGTGCCCAGAGGAGTTACTGGCTGGGAAGTGATTTGGAAAATCTTTAGGTGCTTCTGTATAAGCTTCTTCGGTAAGATCAGACTCAGAAGGGCTTTGGTGGCAGCTTACTTCTTGTACATCAGTTAGGTTCTCCTGATTGACAAAATCTTCCACTTCCTCCTCCTCCTCTTCCTCCTCATCTTCGTCTTCATCTTCATCATCGTCTTCATCCTCTTTGTCATCTTCCTCTTCGGCCTCTCTGTCGGGCTCCATGATTTCAAGGCATACATTGATAATGCTCTGGATCTCCAGCATCTTGGCAGCACTGAGGATGTGCTTGACATTTGAGGTGGTGATGGTGAGGGTTGAGGTGTAGGCAAACTCGAGGATGGCAGAAAGTGCTTCAGGCTTGACAAAGTCAATCTCGTAAACATAGGGCTGGTCTGTTAAAGTGCCGGTAGTGAAGAGTTTTTTGAAGTACTTGCTGCAGGCAGCGAGGACGGACCGGTGGGTCCGGTATTCCTGGTCCTGTACGATGAGGATGACATCGCAGAGGAGACCGTCGTGCCGCTGCTCGTTTAGACCACATAACACTTCGCTGCTGTGGTTCGGGAATGGGATCCCAATAAGATCTTCAATGCCATTGGCCATATTCTCATTTAGTGCCCTAGGACAAAGCACAGACAGCAGAGCGTTAGCAGGGCATTCCAGGCAGTAATGCCAAAACAATGCTGCCTTCTCTGGGTGTCCTTCTCTCCTCTACCTCACTAGGATCTCTGTCATCACCTCCCACTTGCACCACCCCACTGCATCTCCATTCTATCTTTAAGTCCTTCCAGGCCCTCTGAGATCTAACCCCTGCTTCCCTCCACATCTCTTCATCTCCATCTTTGTCTCCATCCTTCTCTTCTCGGTTCCCATTCTATTCACCTTTCCATAACCACCACAAGCTCCCTCTTCTCTTTCACAGCCCTCCTCCAGGGACCTTGTGCAATGTCTCCCTCCCCATCACATTTCTTCTCTACGTCCTCCCAGATTGTTCCAGGCACATGTTGGATTTGCCCTGCCAGGAGTTATATGGGGAAAATGTGATGCTGTGTTGCTTCACACTGCCAAGTCCCAGCACCCCCCACACAGCTTAAACAAGACGAGCCGGAAATGCCCATCTCACCTACATGATTGTTTCTGGGATTGGCACAAGAGGATGTCCCAAATAGGAGGGTCATGTTTCTTGATGCAGTAGGAGAGTGATCCTTATGGACCAACAGGTCTCCAGTTCTGCTACTTCATGCATGGAAGCTATCCCATGTCACTCCAGCATGTGGCCAACCCACACAGAGATGTTTTCCTGTGGGATCTGGGAATGGGGAGGCAAGCAAGGGTTTTTGTCACAGTGTACCTAAACGGTCAGAAGAAGACAACTAGGTAGCAAGGACCTGGCCAGGCACAGATTGCCGTCTGCTATCTTCTCCTATGAGCTCAGCTTGCTCTGTTCCCAATCCTGCTTGGACTTGTCAGCATGGTATCAAATGCCCTGTGCATCTGGCAGACATCTTCCCCTGCTATAGCAGCTTTAGCTTCAAAGGAAAACTCGGAAGCAAAAAGCCCACACCCAAGAGGAAAACCTGATTTTTTTTTGCCATTTTTTAATCTGTAAGATGTTTCCTCTTTCACATGGCTCCAGCAGCCCTTCCACATGAGAAATCCCAGGAAAGGAGAGCGATTTCCTCCAGCAGGCGATGAATACATTAATTCCCTCACAGACAGAATACATCAAACAGACGGAATAACTTTGAATACACTAACCCTTTGGAAACCCCCAGGACACAGGGCATGTGTTCATGCAGTGTCACCTCTACCAGCCCTGGCCTGTGGCCCTGCTGCAGGTAGACACCCACTTCAGAGCCGAGAAATTGATCTCCACGAGAACTCAGGGTACACTTAAGTGAAATTGCAGCTCCACTCTGTCCCCTTTTGCAAGGCTGAGACCATCGGGTTCCCAATCCCATCCTCTGCACCTCTGCCAGATTCCCAATTCCACTCCACACCACCCCTGCATCTCTCCCAGGATCCACTGCTGTGCCCTGGGTGTTGTTCCTTGCTCAGTTTCTGGCTGTGCTCACTCCAAACCTCCTTCCCAGCAGCTGGGGCGACCTGGTCTACCTCATGGTAAGGGGCTGGCTCCCACCCTCCCACCTGCCTGCAGCCCTCAGGGATGGAAAGAGCCTTGTGCGATGGAGGTTGTCAACAAAAATCCACGTTTCAGTGACCCCTGGGGAAGCTGGGGGGCCCGTAGAGGGGATCAGACTCTGCAGCAAACATTCCTGTGGGAAAAGGAACACCGTCTCCCTTCTCCTCCCCCTGCAAGGTCAACCTCCAGCTCAAAACTTGCAGACATCTCCGCCATGCTTAGCCAGAGCTGCCAAAAACTTGCGTGTGGAAGCCAGTGAGCAAAGGCCTTGGGAAGACAGAGCAACCCAGACAGAGCATACCTGGGGAGAGGTGATGGACCACAAACCTGGTGAGAGGAACACTGGGATGGGGGACGGCTGTCCCTCACCAGTGAAGCCTCCCAGGGGGTTGGCACCATGGCAAAGCCCTCTCCAGCCACCTCCCCGTGCCCACAGTGGGGAAAGGAACTGGGAATCACAGCCCTCAACTCCAGCCATGGACACTTCCAGCAGAAGGAGGATGGTCCAGCCCCACATCCTGCGGTGTGCCCGTTACCTCCACGCTAATTACGTCTGTTGTCTAAAACAAATTGATTCATTACAGTGTGCTGTGCTTAACCATGTTAACCAGCTACACTCTTCTACGAGCCAACCAGTCCCCTATCAAATCCTCCTCGAAAATCTCCAATAAATGACAGTAAATGTTCTCCAAGTGGAGTGTAAGATAATAAACAACCCCTGAGCCATGGAGGAAAAGACAACTTCCTTTTTGAGGGCTTTGTATCCTGAATAATAAACATGAGCAATTAAATTTCTATTGCTGTTTTTATCTTCTACTCATTTATTTTTGTTTGGAAGGAGTACTAGTGTTAAAGGGGCTCCTTGCAAGAAGGAATGTGCCTTTCTACAAGCCTATTTTGATCTTTTACTGCCAGATCACCCCAAGTGCCAAAGATCAGAAAAGCAGAATATTAGACTACCCTGAGAAATGTTTGTATAGAGTTTTTTTTTCTGGACACTAAACTTCATTCTCCTGATTAGTGGATTATTCCCTCTGAAGCAAGAAAAAATTGAATTGAGAGATCAGGGAGGCATGTAATTTTATATATATATATATAACCTATACATATAAAATATATAAAAAATTATGTTGCTTTTGATGGAAATTGACTGGTTTTCCTTTCTTTCCCCTTCCTGGTCCTCTGGAGATGTGGTTCTGTAAACCACAGCACTTAGGCAAGCCGATAACTTTACAGGCTGCTGGCAAAATTGAAGGTGATTCATGTCATTTAAAGAGGGGGGGGAGAAGGAGAGAAACAGCCCGTTCATTTGCATACATTTGCATTTTTTAAACTCACAGGGTGGTTTGACAGCTCTGGAGCTCAGCGAGCTTGAGAAATGACCTTATGGTTCCCATGCCCCCGGGGAGGCTGATGGCCAGAGGCTGCAAGTGTGCTGATGCTTTCCTTCCTCCCCCTCCCTCCTCTCCCTCCTCCTGCACTCCCCTCTTACCCTCCCCAAGCCAAGGGTGGGGTCCTCAATAATAACAGGCATAAAAATAGCATCTGATGGTGACAAATGTCACCAGTGCATGCACACATGCAAATGCTGAGCAGACGACATGGAGTTAAAGAGAAAAATCCTATTTTATAATAGAAAATTACAGCATTGTTAAAATAGACTGGAGGGAGATGGTGGAAAGGGTGGAGGGCACCTAAAATAAATGTATTCTGCAAATGACATTGGGAAACACTGCATTTATGGTCCTGCTTAAAGCTCATTCATTACTTTCTTGCCAGGAAAAGCACAATTTATAAAAAAAAATGATGCTGGGAGATGCTATTTGGGTGCCAGACTGCTTCTCCCTATGTTCTGTCAACAGATTTAGGCACCTAAGGCTGCAACAGGGAAAAAAGAGGCTTGAGGGAGCTAAGCTTTGTCCCCTTTTTTGGATGAAAAAACCAAATGCAAGACAAGGACCACAGCAGTATTATAAACCACCTGCAATGTGTGCTCCCTGGGTGAGCAAAGCTAATCCAGGCACTCTGCTGCTCAAAAACCCCTTCTATTTTTTTTTTTTTAACTTTTTTTTTTTTTAAATCTTTTTACTTCAAGCTCCTCCAGTATAATACAGCATCTGCAAACCAGTCATATAAAATTGAAATATCAGAGAGAGAGAAGAAATGCTCATTTAGCATCATGGTAGGTAAAAAACCATAAGTAAACTCAATAGATTACAGAGATATATGCGTAGAAAAATAGGAAAAAACTAAACTAATATTGCCTATATTCATTTGTACAGGCAGAAATGGAGGACATACCTTGGAGGACTCCTGAGAAAGATGTGCCAGCCCCAAGGTGGGACAGGATCCCACCCCTGGGTCTCAGTGTTGCTCAATGCCAGGATTAGGACACCTGCGAGCTGGGAGGGCTCCTCACCAGCACTTACTTCCCTTTCCCATCTCCTTCCTCATCCCTGGTGACTGTACCCTGTGAATCTGAGCTCTTGGAGGAGATGCTTCTGCAGGAGCTATGACAGGGGTGGGGGATGTCCCCTTCCTAACTCCTCCATCCGTGGGGACAACACTTCACAACCTGAGTCTTAGCTGAGAGATGGGAATTTTCTGCCTTTAATTGTACATTGGCATGTAACATCATTGCTATAGCACGTAGTTATTTCAATATTTTAATACTCTAATATTTTAATATGTTAATATACATTAACATTTTGTTGCCTGTATATTTTAGGTATTTATAATTTTATATCAAAATTGTATATATTTATATTTTTATGGGATGTTATTTTACATTTTGATATTTGTATAGAGGTTTTTGGAGCCTCTCACCTTAAAATGTGCATTGCTTGGCCTTCTCTTTGCTATGATCTTCCCCTCAGGAAGGTGCTGGCTCCTGACTGCATGTCTTCTTGGTGTGCCTACAATCACTCTCTGTGGGATTGACACCCCAAGACATGGGGGTGCCCCAGGGTAAGCTGGGGATGCAAAGCAGCTGCCTGTCCATCCCAGGCTCATTCTGCATTCAGCACACAGAGGAAGGAGCCTGAGGCTCCAGCTGATCTTTGCTTGCTACTGGTGTAAAAATGTCATTTTTCCAGGCAAAAAAACAAGTGTCTCTAGTTCTTCCTTTCACCCACCCTGTGCGTGGAGGGAGGGGTTGGGGTGCAAGCCCAGGGGCCAGGCTTGGGGTTGGACGCCCCCCATCCCAGCTCCTATCCCTGCTCCCCAGCATCTCTTGGTCCTTGCTGGCACAAAACCCCTGGAGGAATTCCAGCTTTACACCTGAAGCATGAGGCCACCCAGTGTATCATCCCAAAGGTGACAGAACCAGGATTTGGGGTGCTGAGCACTCCACGCCACCCCAGCCTGCTGTTTGTGTCAGAAGAGGGAGTCAGAGAATCACAGAATGAGTCTCAGAACGGTTTGGGTTGGAAAGAACACTAAAGACCACCTCATTCCAAACCCCTGCCATGGGCAGGGACACCTTCCACTATCCCAGGTTACTCCAAGCCTCATCCAACCTGGCCTTGAACACTTCCAGGGATGGGAGTTTCAGCAGGAGATCTCAACATCTTTCTGCATCCTGATTTATTTTCTACCACCAACTCCCCTGCCCAGGGCACTAAGCACCCTGAGCCACAGGTGCTTTGGCTTTGCTGCTGTGCTACCTGCTCCTCTTTCCCAATCCCTGCTCCAGGCTGCAGGAGCAGAGGCAGCAGCCAGGGTGGGCTGGCTGCTCTCCCTCTGCTTCCACCCATGGTCCTGTCTGTGTAGACCTGCCTGCTACATCCATCAGCCCATAAATATATGTGGGTTATTTTTTTGGCCCAGTTGTATTTGTGCCTCTTCATAATGAGGCAATTAAGATGTGCATGGGAGATTACCCTAATCTATCAAAATATTACAGCTACTTTCTATGGGATATGCTGGCCAGTGATTGATAGCTACTGCTCCTGTTATTTGGTGGAAAAACACTGGCACAGGTTGGGCAGAGAAGCTGTGGGTCTCCCATCCCAGGAGGTGTTCCAGGCCAGGTTGGATGGGGCTTGGAGCAACCTGGGACAGTGGAAGGTGTCCCTGCCTGTAGAAGAGAGGTTGGACTAGATGGCCTCTAAAGGTTCCTTCCAACCCAAACCATTTAATGATTCTATTTTGGGGGTACAGGGATGTTTGGGCTCTGTTCCTGCATCCTCTGATTGCTCCACAATCTTGAGCAAGTCCCTTGTGCAAGCATCCCTGACCAAAGCCACCCACATTGACACTCAACTCAAAGCCACCACCACAGGGACAACACCACTGCCTTGGCCAAGCACTTCGTCCCAATTTGGAAGACCAACAATAAGTTGGAATCCCTAAAAGCCTGTTTGAAAGCAGGCAGACAGATGAGTTTATTCCTTTTTTATTTAAAAAATAAAAAAGGCAGGTGTAAAACCTAAAAAAGGCAAGTCTTTCCTTAGGCACACCTCCCCTCTGAACATCTTGTCTCCAGAAGAACATGTTATTAAACCACCCACCCCAGTACCAAGCGTTTCTCCCCTCGGGCAGGAAGGTGGGGCAGAGCACTCCTCTCCTTTCAATCACTTCCCGGCGAGATGCCTGAAATGATGAGGAAAATGTGGTGACACCAACTGCTGCCTCCCTCGCAAGCAAATAAAGGACATGAGCCACTTTGCAGACCCAAAGATGGTGTTCTGGGAGGGAACCACCTCGTAGCAATAGCACCAAGGTTTTACTGCTGGGCTGGGCACCCGCCCCAGTCTCCAACGACTGGGACCAGCCTTCCCCTTGGGACCAGTCTTGCTCAGGATACACAGGGTAGAGCTGGGAAAGTTGGAGGTGTTTGGCTTTTAAGAGGTACATAAAGAGCTCATCCATTACAAATTGAGGATGTCTCCAAAAACCCATGGATTTTCCTTAGCTCTGGACAAAGGAGAAAAGGGCAGAGGTTCCCTAAGTGAAGGAAGGATGCAAAGGTGGTCATATTTGCATGGGAAGATGTTTGCTTGCAGCAAGGATGGGGAGGAAGTCCTGTAGGTGGCTGCAGAGGTGGCATCACCCCACATGTCTCATGGCAAGGGAACACCTCTGCAAATGGTCAGTACAATTTAAGGACATGATTTGTAGGATACCAATGCAAAGGCCAAACAGAGACCCAGCAGTGCTGACACAGATGAAGACCCCCACTGATGCTGGCAGGAGAGGGATGGCCAACGAGCCATGAGGGGACAGCTTGACCTTTTCTGGCCAAGCTCCATAGAGCCAAGGATTCATGAGATGGAAGAGCCCCAGAAGTCAGGCATGGTTTGATCATAGAATTGAAGTTTTTAGGCTTCAAGGATTGAGATCACACGAGTGACCTTCACGCAGTATTTCTCCATTACCTACTGGACTTTTCAATATTCACACCAATCTCTGAGCAAAATCCTTGGGCATACAAGGATTCACCCATATCAACATCTGGCTGGCAAGTTGAGCCCATGTGAACTATGTATATTTGCACATATTATATAAAACTGACTTTTTCTGGCTGGAACTATTAGTTTTCTATAAGCAGGCCACCAAAAATCCATTGTCACTTAAGTCCCATCAGGGAAAACAAAACAAAAGGTGTTCTAAAACCATCTCCACAGTCTCCAATGATCCCAACAACACCACATTTAACCCCTTCTCTTCTCAGTTTCCAGAATCCATGCAGAAGTTTAGCCAGCCACGCAGAGCCGGGGCACATCTATACTGGAGATCTGCTGGATATCTCTGGTACAACATAATTGTGAAGCACCACAAGAACTATTTGCTTAGGAAGGTAAATAGTGACTACAGCTGCCACTTTTTCACTCGTCAAGGTGTGGAAGCCCAGGCATCTCCTGTTCCCTTTGTGAATCCATCCTTGGGAATTTTTAAAGACTACTTATACATTGCTGCAAATATTATGCATCTCTCAACAAATCCATCCTTGCAGAACAAGTCCAGCTAAGCAGAGGCTACATGAGGCACTCTGTACTTCAATAACTTTGTTTTCATACAGATCTGATCTGGCAAAATTGCAAATTATTAATCAAATCCTCTCTCGGTGATGTGAACACTTGGGTGCTACTGGTTGTAATGGGAATTTGCTGCTGCTCCATGACCACCAGGACCCAACTCCATCCCATGGGGTATTTCAGTTAAGGCCAGATTTTCTGGCCTCAGTTCCTCTGTGGGCTTGTTGCTCAAGCTGAGCCCTCAACTGGCATGTGATGATGAACAGGTTGAGCTCATGGCAGGAGGTTGGAACTACATGGACTTTAACTGTTTCAACTCAAACCATCCTGTGATTCTATGATTCTATGATTCTATAATCACATCACGAGGACCAAGTCCCAAGGCTCTCCTATTTCCTTGGAACCCATTCTTGGCTCTCAGATAAATGCCAACATGAGCCCTGGCAGGGCCAGAATAGAGTTCAGTGTCTCCTATAATTGAAGAGCCACATTTTCACTTTGGTTTCCTCTTTCCGGCTTCTTTAAATTACCCAGCACACTTCCCAGTTTCAGAGTTTATATAAAGCTCCAAAACTAGGAGCTCTGGGTCACTTCTGGGTGGCAGCTTAATGAAGTCTGCATGCTGCACGACAAGTGCCATCTGATGTGCTGAACAGGCTCTGGCAAAGGGGGATCCTGGTGATAAATGATCAAATAAACGTAAACAATTAGTGGAGCTACATCAAAGGCACCACCTGGCTCCAGATGGTGTTTTGAGGGCTTCATCCATGCCCAGAGCAGGGGCAAATTAATTAACCACAGCATCTAGGCAAGTACCAGGGAGGAGACTTTATGTAGTGGTCACACCTGACCACAGTCCTTTCTTGCAGCCTTGTTGCCCCATTCAAGCAGCTCCTTGGAGGTCTGGACCTTGAGAGGATGGTGCTCGAGGCACCAGCTCCCTTCTGCTCCTCTCTGCTGAGGTTTCAGAAGATGCTGCAAGGCTGGAGATGCTCCAGTCTTTTTCTTGGAAACCCTCATGGGTCTCTGTCTACATGCTCTGAATAGCCTTGCTGCTCTCCTGGCCAGGCTCTACATGATGTTGCTGGTAGAGGCAACATGCTGGGTGAGTATCTCCCCTCCATATGTGTCTATATGCACACACATACATGCTCTTCAAACGTGTGGGAGGGGGGAATATCCTAAGTGAAACAGTAGAGTTTCCAGTCATCCTCTGCAACCACCCCACTCTCATGGAAACTCAATCACATTTCAAGTGACACAATCCCCCTCCCATACCACCAAAGGAAGAGAAAAAAAAAAAGAGCAAGAGGAAAATCCCCACTAGAGATATTCCCACGCTGGAGCTGGCCTGGATAAACATCAGGTTGCTGGTTACTCCAGCAGCAATGGCATGAGATGGACAAGGGTCCAAGACATATGTGATGTTGCTGGTGGCATTTCTGCCCATGTGTTTGCAGCTTCTTTCCTCCACCACCTTCCCCTTGTGCAAGATGCCCAGACCCTGCTATAGGGAGTGATGTAGGAGATAAATATATATACATATATATTTATAGAGAGAGAGAGAGAGAGAGAGAGAATATCTCCCTGTGGATACATGACATTACAACCCAATAAGCCCATCAGTGGTGGGTAGCTCCTTCCAGCAGAGCCCTAAAATAGCCAAAAAAGCCATTTCCTCCCATTCGGAACTCTCCTGGGAGAACAGGCCAGCCCCTTCACTCTCTCCCGTCCTGTTCTTCTTCAGAGCCAGAAAAAGGAAAAGAAATTAAAAAAGGCTCCTATTGAACGGCATGCACACACTGGGTGGGTTTGCTTCCTGACAAAAATAAAAAAAAAAACAACAAAAAAACAACCAACCAGGGTGGAAAAATGTGCCCAGCTTAACCATGGAAAACTGGTTTGGCTGGCGTCCCTCCGGAGTGGACAGGATTGCGAGGGACTTGGACGTGGATCTGGGTGAGGCTGTCACCAGTCTGCGTGAAAACACCGCTCCAAAATAAAATACATTTTTTGAGGGCTCTGAAAAAGCACAGAGCGAAGGATGGGGACCCAGCTTCCCCTTCCCTTCTCTCCCCTCGCCCCCAGAGAGAAAGCCACTGACGGGAGGACTTTGGGAATAAAAATAAAAGGGTCAGAGCGCTCGCACATTAAATCAGAAGCAGATGTGTGCCTGCTCGCCAGCCTGAGTCACCGCGGGAGGGTGGGGAAGGGGGGGTTATCGCTATTTTGGTGCTGGGTGTGGGGTACAGAAAACAATGTGAGGAGAAGGCGGTGCAGTGTTTGAGCAGGCTTAATATCGGCTTGGGAGCAGGTACAGGCAGGCTCCAGGAGCGGTGGGGTGGGAGGATCAGCTCAGGGGTGGCATTGGCAGCTGCTGTGCTCCATCCCCTGCCTGCTCCTCCAGACCCTCCCCAGGCTCCCCCGCAGCATCGCTGGGCATCCCCAGTGGCACACATCCCTGTTTGGGGGAGTTTCTTGCTGTTCCCCATTACATCTTTCAGTATCATCCCTCCAGGAGGAGCCCCCAACCATCCCCATGACACTGACAGATCCAAGGCACCTCCAGACTCGTACCAAGGCAGGGGAAGGAGCCTTGTCCTACCTCTCAAAAACAATCCTAGAAGTTAGCACCTATTTAAAGCCTAGATTGCTTTGGGCCAAGCCCCATAGTCCAAGCTCACCCTCATCTTTCATCTCCCACCATGCCCTGTGTTGCTGACACCCTGTTGCCATTTATTATGCTCATAATCCCACAGGTATTTAGGAGAGAGGTATGGTCAGATTGCTCTATTTAACTCTGGCATAACCCAAAATACTATATTCCTGTTTGACTCTCATGAGAGCCTTTGCAGCCCCGCTGATTTGTAATTGCCATCTCAGTCCTGAGCTCTAGGCACACAAGCTCCTGTGCTACAGCTAGGCCAGAATAACTCCCACACAGACAGGAGGTGGGTTTTGGAGAGACATGTTCATGGAAGGTGCCTCTGCAGAGCATCTCATACTGCAAAAACACAGCCCCTCCAGCACCACCACCCCATCATCTCAACCATGGGCAGAAGTCTCATCCTGGACTTGGACAGTGCTGCTGCAGTCAGCTCCAGCACAGAGGGATTCAACACCCTGCTTCAGAGGACAGACCAAATCCACCCACATTTTACCCACGAGTGTCTCCTCTGAGTCACCTACAGCACCTGCCCCACCGTAGAGGGGACTTAGGCAGAACAGATGAATTCTGCGTCTCCTCATCCTTTGCTGTCCCAAGGAGGAGCATCATGGATGCTCCTTCCCTGGAAACAAGGGGTAATGGCTTTAAAGTAAAAGAGTGGAGATTCCAACAAAATAGAAGGATGAAATGCTTTATGATGAGGTTGGTGAGACATTGGCACAGGTTTCCCAGAGAAGCTGTGGCTGTCCCATCCCTGGAAGTGTTCAAGGTTAGGTTGGGCAGGGCTCTGAGCAACCTGGGATAGTGGAAGGTGTCCCTGTCCATGGCAGGGTGTTGGAACAAGATTACCTTCAAAAGCCACTTCCAACCCAAACCATCTAATGATTCTGTAGTCCATGACCATTTTTTCTGCAAGCCAACATTTCTATGAATCTTCTGTCCTGATCATGCTGAAACCCCAGTGGGATGCACCACATCTCCTACCCTTGAGCTGGGCATTTCTAGTGGAAATACAGCCAGATTTCAGCATAGGATGGTCAGGGAAGGGAGATCAGACTTTCATCCAGACTTTTTATATGTAAACCAACTAACTAATGAGCTCTCTGAAGGCCACAGGTAATATATGAGCATAATCTTATATCATGGCCCAAGCACTGAATATCCAGAGGCAACTCCCTGTCTTTCGGGGATGATGTAATCCAGCTCGCAAGGTTACAGAGCAATTTAACCCAAGATCAGGGGTCAGATCCAGATTCCATTTGTACCTCAGCTCCTTCTGCGTGTGAAGTCCCTGGTTTCTCTGCCAACCTGCTCATAAGCTAAAGAGCAGCTGAGTCCTCAGCTCAGCCCTGATCCTGCAAAGCCTCACCCGCCTGAGCAATCCGTGCGATCCAGTGCGGCCCACCCATGCCCAGCTTGGTAAATATAGTCAAAGCTGGTGGACAACCAACAACGAAAAAAAAACCAAACCACACATTTGAACTCTCTCTGGAAGAAGGAACAGAAAAATATCTACTGCTTAGATGTTTCAGCTGAGACACACGGGAAAAAATTAATACTGAAAATCAATAGGATCAGTTTTTCAACTGATGGTTCTGCAAGCAAAGAGGGGGTCTGAGGGATCTGATCCCCCAGCAAAGCAAGTCCTATGTCCCAGCTGTCTCCATGCACATGCCAGCTCACAGTCTGATCTGATTTAAACCAGCTGAGTTGTAAATGAGGCTTGTAATGGAATTGGCAAATGACCCTTCAATACAGCATTGCAAACCAACAGCATTCAAAAATAACCAGGGGTTGAGTCAGGACTCAGCTCTCAGCTGAGGGTGAGTGCAGGATCTGAGGGGCATCACACCACAGGCTACGAAAACAGCCCGAGCAAGCAGGGAGAATCCTCGGCTTCTCTTTAGAGGGGTGACCCTTCCAAAATAAAAAAAAAATAGGGAAAAGGAGGAGAAAATGCAGCCCTGCCATGGAGAGAGAGAGAGTCTTGCCTGTTTGTGTTGGCCTATCCTGAACTCCAGGCAGTTTCCAACTGGAACCCAGAAATGCTGATGGTGTTTGGAGTCTGTCTGTATCCCTCCCATGACGTGAAGAGGCATTCAGGATGATGGGCTAGGATGTTGCTATTTTTTTTCCCCTAACAACTATATTTACTGTTACATTTTGAACTCCCCATGCTGTCATTACAGTGTCAGATGAAATTACATGTGCGATAACCATAACATTGATGCATGCACAAGTTCACAATGGCTTTACAAGGAAACATTTTTAAGGGAAGAGGGAAGCTACTCACATGCTCAAAGGGGATATCCAAAGGAGTATCTGAATTACAGGGCACTGGCTACAGCCTGAACTTGGCCTTGCTGGAACTGAACAGATGGATTCTACTCTTTTTTTGGGCTTTGCTGTGTAAAACGTATTCTTATTTATCCTGGTGTAATTCTGGATTGACTCCAGGAATTTAACTGTTGCTATTCTGGATTTGCACCAGTGCAAAGAAGATGAAGATGTTACAATGGTCTGCAGGACAGACTTGCAGAGTGAACTGAATTGCACTGAGCTGTGCTGAAGCCACCATGAAGATTATGGAAACCTAGAATGGTCTGGGCTGGAAGGGACCTTAAGATCATCCAGTTCCAACCCCTGCCATGGGGAAGGGACACTTCCACTAGACCAGGTTGCTCCAGGCCCCATTCAACCTGGCCTTGGACACTTCCAGGGGTAGGATGTGGAAGTGCAGCTGGTTTGTGACTTACAGAAAGTGCTGCATGGGCACAAGAGCTGAAACGGAGACAGCCATGCATCTGCAAAAGCACCTTATATCAGGGTGGCTCATTCCCTTTCACACATATGCTCCTGTACAGCACTTCAAGACTGAGAACAGATGCTTTCTTCTGATCCAAGATGTTCTAGAGCCATAAGAAAGGAACCTCAGCTTCTCATCCACTACCAGGCCAGAGGTAACAGCTCCAAACTGTTCAGCCTTTGAGGCTGTTACAAAAATCCCAATTTTTGCTGGGAAAAAGCAGCAACCAGATTTTTTCCAACTGTAGTGGGCAACTGGGTGAAGAGAACTTGGCTGGTGCTCCTGGGATATAGTTTCAGCAGCACAGTAACAGAGGGAACAAACTCCATTGGCACAGGTGGATGTATAACTCAACATCTGTACAGATCTGCATCTGCATCTGATAAGAGGAAAATGGTATGAGTATAGCTAGGCCAGTCTAGTTAAAGTGATACAACTTCCAGACAAACCTACAGAATGTCACAGATCAACCGTGCAGTGCAGTGTGGCATGTGGAGACAGGCTGAGAGAGTCAGGGTTGGTCAGCCTGGAGAAGAGAAGGCTCTGGGGAGACCTTAGAGCCCCTTCCAGTGCCTAAGGGGGCTCCAGGAGAGCTGGAGAGGGACTTAGGGCTTGTTCTGTCCTGGAGTGACAGGACAAGGAGGAATGGCTTCCCAGTGCCAGAGGGCAGGGTTTGATGAGATATTGGGAAGGAATTGTTGGCTGTGGGGGCGCTGAGGCCCTGGCACAGGTTTCCTAGAGAAGCTGTGACTGCCCCATCCCTAGAAGTGTTCAAGGCCAGGCTGGATGGGGTTGGAGCAATCTGGGATAGTGGGAGGTGTCCCTGCCCATGGCAAGGGAGATTGGAATCAGATAATTTTTAAGGCCACTTCCAACCCAAACAATTCAATGGTATGTGTGTCTATGGATGTTTTTGCTCCCAGCTGCTACACAGAGAATATCTTATGAAGCAGTTGCTTTGCTCTTGCTCTCTTACAGAAAAAATAAAAAAAAAAGAGAAATGCAAACATCTCACACAACAGCAACCTCAAGTATCTCTGGGTTGGAGAAGGACATTGTATCTGCATGGGGAGCACATGGCTGCCTCTCTGTTCTCTTCCCAGGGTGCAGGCTTGATCCTTCTCCTGAGCAAAGGACTGGACAATGCCCTGGATATGTTTGGGCAATGTTCTGAAGAGTACCAGCAGACATGTGAAATCACTCACACTATCCTAGGACCTATTGATCATCCTGAGTGGGAAAACATCAGCATTTCACCCCGCTTTCACCATCATTTCACTGTCTGTATTTCATCATCATTTCACATGAATATGCCAGCCCTTGGTTATACGTATTACAGCAATTTCACTTCAGGAGAGGAAAATTCATCAGTTAAGGGCCTACTATAAAAGCAGGCACCTGGAAACATCCAACTCTCCATCCCACACCTCTCCTCTCATCTCTGGGTCTTTCTAATCCACATTATGTTGTTTCACAGATGCAACACATGAACAAAACACCCTTTGCAGCACATTAACTTCTCCCTGTCCATCTGTGAAAACACACAACAAAAAGGGGTCTAAATACAATTTTTTGCATTTCACATGGTTTCATGCATACAAACACACACACACATATATATTTCTTCATTCAGCCTTTCCTAGGAATGGGCAGGATCCCAGCAGCTTGCCAACAACGCACTTCAAAGCCACACACCAGCCCTGGATGAAACACCAGCACCACAGCATGTCGGGGACTTTCCTTTTCCAAGTCCGCTCTTCAAAATATTTATAAATGCACTTAAGCCCCATTCTGACCACTGCCTCTGTTTGCAAACCCTGCCCTGAGATTCATGTCAGGTCGTGGGGAGTTCCGCTCGCATTGTTGGCATACCTGAGGAGAGGCAGAGGGACTCGCTCCCTGCACACAGAACAAAGCCCTGAGTTATTGCAGAGCTTTGCCCTCCACTGAGTGCAATTATGGTTAGAGAAAACCCTTGTTTATAGCAGAATCCTTCCAGTCGGGGAAAAAGAGATTTAATTATAAGGTAATGGTGCTGTGGGCGTGTGTGTGAGCGGAGCGCAGATGTGGCCATGAGCAGGGCTGCTCCCTCTGCCCAGGTGGTTGCTGGTGGCTCCAGCTTTTGTGGATGGTGAAAATGGGGATTTGGAGTCTTCCTCCACGGCTGCTGAAGGCTGAGCATTGAATCAGTGGATGGAAAGCATGGAGAATTAAAAAAACGAACAGGAGAGACATATGACTAGGAGCAACAGGAAGGAGCTTAGGGGGAGATGGATGGCCAATATACCCAAATCTTTGTCTCTTCTCTGAGTCATGGTCATAGAGACAGGTTTGCTCAGGCAGGTCATGAGAATTCTAGAATGGTTTGGGTTGGAAGGGACCTTACAGATCATCTCGTTCCACTCCCCTGCCATGGGCAGGGACACCTTCCACTATCCCAGGTTGTTCCAACCTGGCCTTGGACACTTCCAGAGATGGAGCAGCCACAGCTTCTCTGGGAAACCTGTACCTTACCACCTTCACAGCCCAGAATTTCTTCCCAATGTCAAATCTAACCCTGCCCTCTGGCAGTTTTAAGCCATTCTCTGTTGACCTATCACCATCTGCCCATATAAAAAGTTGCCTTCTATCTTTTTTTATAAGCTCCCTGTAGGTACTGAAAGGCTGAGATTTGACCCAGGTTTGGTTTTCACTCCCTCTTCCAAATGATATTGCAGAACCAGAGCTCAGTGTGAGCTGTTGGCATTTTACACACAGAGATGGGCTGTAAGACTTCATAAGCCAAAGAGCTCATCCAAGCCCTTACAGAAAACACCTTTAGATGAAAAGGTACAATCCAGTTAGACATCTAGAGCTCCTCACTGCTGTCTATGCCAAGGTACATGCTCTTTGAATGTATGCATCACAGAATATTTCTCTAGCCTTGTCTTTTCTTCCATTTATTTTAAGGAACAGAGTGTGGTTTCCTTTCCTGTGTTTCTCATATTTTGCTTAAAAATAAAATTTGAACATATATCAAACCAAACAGCTTCTTGCCCAAGGTGGTAAAAAAAAAAGAAAAAAAGAGCCTCTTCTATGGTGAATGCATCAGGAAAAGGGAATATAAATCCCCCTGCGAATTTATTCCACCAGTAGCATTCAGCTGCCTAAAACCAGTGCAGAATTTGCAGTAGATCCTTCCTACCATCGCACTTGACTTCTTGGAAACATATAAAGCATGTAATAGAGCATAGTCTGATTTATACTGGAGCAGGGCATCTTTAATGGCAGCAGGAGTGCGGGTGTAAATCTCCAAGCACGGAAAAATCAGATGCATAGCCCCAGTCCTTTGGATTCCCTCTGCTCTGAATGCCACTGAATAAAAATGAGGCTTTATGGTAAAAAAGGGGGACATGTCCTTCTGCTGGATAAGACAGATTTCTAAGGGCACAGTGTTATAAATAATCATTCAAACCAGTCTGCACATGTCTCATGCAACCTATGATAAACCACAGAACAGGTACTGAGAATACCACAAAAATTATAGGAAGGCTGGAGCACCTCTGGAAACAGGATGGGACTGCTGGGGGTGTTTAGCCTGGAGAAGAGAAGGACCCAGGGAGACTCTAGAGCCCCTTCCAGAGCCTAAAGGGGCTCCAGAAGAGCTGAAGAGGGAGTTTGGACAAGGGATGGAGGGACAGGACAAGTGGGAATGACTTCACACTCACAGGGGATTCAGACTAGATAGAAGAAAGAAATTGGAAGTTTGTGAGGCCCTGGCACAGGTTGGGCAGAGAAGCTGTGGCTGCCCCATCCCTGGAAGTGTCCAAGGCCAGGCTGGATAGAGCTTGGAGCAACCTGGGATAGTGGAAGGTGTCCCTGCCCATGGCAGGGTTTGGACTAGATGGCCCTTAAAGGCCTCTTCCAACCCAAACCATTCTGTTTGTCTGTCTATGAAGACCCAAAGGGCCGAATTAGAAGTGGAGGCTGTTGTGCCCTCTCATCCATCAAACCTTTCCAAAGCTGTAACTCTGTCCTGTTCACATGCACAACCAGACACGTACAAGTCCCCCTGGAGGTACACACACATCCCCTGCCATCCCACCCCACACACAAAGGGACTGTGCACCCACGAGCAGGTTCCTCTCACTGTCCTTTGCACAGGTGGTTCATGGGGACAGTTGCTGTATGAAAGGGGACAATGCCACACTCACTCCTCCACCTGCAGATAATCTTAGGCCCATCCCGACTTTAGAACAACACAAATAAATGCAAATATCCTTGTGAGCACGAAGGGGTGAGTGGCTGTGAAGCACGTGTGCCTCCACAATCAGGTTTAATAATTTCTCTTTATTGCCAACTCTTGCTTTTCAGACAGAGACTGTCCTGTCTGCAGAGCAGAAAATCATCCCTAAAAACCCTGCTCAAGTCCTAAATGACCTTTTCTCCTTTGACCTTCATCAAGGGCAGGTTGCACCTCTGCTCTTTAGGTGCATTTGAGTGTGAAGGCATTGGAGAAAGACCTGTGTGAAAACAAAGAGGAGGCTGCTTGTGAAAACACACACTGAAATGAGAAAATGAAATAAACAGCCAGTCTCCCAAAAGAGAAAACTCCTTCCATAAAGCAGATTTTGAGGGGGGGGCGGGAGAAAGAAACGGTTGTGCACTGCCCTGCTTTGCTAAACAGGCAGATGGGACTTGTATTTCTCTTCTGAAACTTTAATGGAAGGTATGATTCTTCTGCAAGCATATTTTATATGCCTGGCGATTAAAGAGGAAAGGAAGGGTATAATTTATAGAATTGTGAAATGTAGAGGATAGCTTTCTGGCTGCAATGTTTCTTTATTTTCTTGTTATTCCCTTTATTCTTCCTTTTGCTCCTAGGCTTGTGAAAGGTGATGGATGGGCAGCAGTGGAGACAGAAATCTTCCTATTATATTCACAGGGCAGGTACTGAATCAGCAACCATGGTGGCTACACAAGCTGCACTTCCTCTAAACAAGCCTGAGACAAAAAAAAAAAAGTGTTTCAGTGTATCCTCAATCTTTCTACAGTGCTTTCCAGCTCCTATGGCCACCTCACCTCTCAGTGTGTAACAGGATTCACCCTTCCAAAGGAGAAGGTTGAGTCTTGGTTGGTTCTTGATGGAGATGGGAACACGACATGGCGAAGCTCTTGCCCCATCTGATCCTCCATTTTCAGGGACAATCTGCTCCTCACCCTTTGAGCTCTGCCAAGACCCTGGGACTTCCCACTCATCCCACCTCGGCAGGAAGCAATAACCACCTGTGTTTGCCTAGAGAGCCACCTTGTAGACAAAGACTTGGTGGTCCTCGTGGCCAAGAAGGTGCCCAGGAGTCAGTGCCATGTCCTTGCAGTGAAGATGGCCAGACACACACTCAGTTCAACTAACAAAAGTGCTGCCAAGAGATCAAGGGGAGTGATCCTTCCCCTCTACTCATCTCTTGTGAGACCACAGCTGGAGCACTGTGCCTAACTGGGGAGTATCCAGACAGACACTGCCATCGTGGAGGCACATGTGGGAGGGGGAGCACACAAGGTGAGAAGAGAGGTTTGTTCAGCCCAGAGAAGAGGGTGTGAAGGGGGAATCTTATTTTTTCATCTAACCACCTAATGCACAAGTATAGAGAAGAAGGAATCAGACTCATGTCAGAGCACAGGAAGCCATAGACAGAAGTTACAGCAAAGCAAGTTTAGATCAGATGTAAGAAAAACATTTTTAGTAAGAGGCTGGTCAAGCCTTGAACCATGAAGCCAGAGAGACACTGGGATTTGTATCCTTGGAGTTACTTAAAACTCAACCACACAAAGGCATGAGCCTGCCCAAGAGTGGGAAGTTGAATCAGGAGTTTTCAAAGATTCCTGCCACCAAAACCATTCCCTGACTCCACACTTTGGTTGTGCAGATTGGGAGCCAAGGCACAGAGGAGATGAAATAATACAACCACAGGTATGCAGAGAACCCATAGCTGAGGCCACATGTCCAGAGAGCAACTTAAAGCTCTACCCTCATTGCTTTTGAGTAAACTAAACTCATCACCATAGTTGTGTCTGTGTGTGCTGGGCTTTCTGGGGTCATTTTCTTCCCTGGTAGAAAGCTGTGCTTCTCCTGTTGGCAAATACTTTCGATTTTTAATTTTTGTTTTCAACTTCAAGGCCAATTCAGCAACTCATCTTTGCTAAGATTGTCACTGAAAGTGTCAACTGTAAGGCTGGTTTCTGTGATGTGGAATCATGCCCACCAAGACTGTGCAGCCCATTTCACATAAGCCACCAACCAGCCCATACTTGGCAAAAGACTGAAGACTATCAGCCATGCCTGCATGACTCCTGGCTTTGGGCCATTTTTCTCCAACACTCTGAGAAGCCACGATATAAATCTTGCTCCTCTTTCGCTAGTCTTTGCTGTGACAACACAATCACTTGGCTGCCCATGGCAGCTCTCACAGGGTGTTTGTCAGGGATGCGTCAGTGGAAAAATGAACTCTGTACCTTGGAGAGGAAGAGAGCAGTTCTTCATGAAACCAACCACTGCTGCCCTTTCCCAGCTCACACGTTTGCTGCAGGAGGAATTCAAATTGTCTTGAAATCACTATGAATATTTACCTCCACCAGGAGCAAACCTGTATTCCTCCCTCCCAGTAAA
Organism: Calyptomena viridis; assembly: GCA_013390005.1. Taxonomy (NCBI): domain Eukaryota; kingdom Metazoa; phylum Chordata; class Aves; order Passeriformes; family Eurylaimidae; genus Calyptomena; species Calyptomena viridis. The sequence goes on from WEIV01021486.1 coordinate 243,727, forward strand.
TAAGCAGGAAAACCTTGCCCAGATAAATGCAGGGTAAGAGTTTTGCTTCCCCTCCAATACCAGCACTCCCATGCCTAAATATCTCCATGAAATATGTGTGTACATGTGTACACATCTTTTATTCAGAGCTATATTTGCTCTTTAGAAAGAAGACTGCTTGTCCCATGGAAGCCAGAAAGGAGGAAGAAATTCTTTACACTGAGGGTGGTGAGGCACTGGCACAGAGAAGTTGTGGCTGCCCCATTCCTGGAAGTGTCCAAGGCAGGTTGGATGGGGCTCTATGCATCCTGCGATAGTGGAAGGTGTCCCTGGCCATGGCAGGGTGTTGGATTAGATGAGTTTTAAAGGTCCCTTCCAAACCATTTTGTGATGAGTCAGCTGAGTCCTCCTATTCACCCCAGCACAGCTACAACTCCTGGCAAAACAGAGAAAGCCATTCCCTGAATCAGTAAAACTGAGGCTCTGCAGCAATTTTTATATACCTAAATGATCATTTTCACTGCCTGAAACCCCTTCAATTTAATTACTCCAAACTGAGTTTCAATAATCACTAGAGGCTGGTGATGGGATATGGGATTGCTCGACAGTATGGGAATGTACAACCCCAACAACCACCCATGGGGACTCCACGAAGCCAACAGAGAAGTCAGTGGGGCTGGACACGACGTGGATTCAGCTCAGGAAGCTCACACAGTTATAAGACTATTAGCATGGGAGGGTGGAGACCTACTTCTGTCCAGAGAGAGGGAAGAGAGCCCATCCCCTGCTGAAAGCTGTGGGTGGATGTATTGCACTTGGCCAGACAGATGATTAAGGCAGGTCCCCTAATCTAACATCTCCCAATGAGAGGTAAATTAAAAAAAAGCAATTCAGGGGATCGAAAGAGCCCAGGTAAAACACCATCTGGAGAAAACAGGGTGGGCAGGAGAGCGTCCTCGCAGAGAGGAGTGAGAGGAAGGCTTGTGGGGGCAGAGGAGGATGTTGGCTGCACCAGCCACTGAGTGCTTCAAACACAGGGTGCAGATAAGTGGAGTCATGGAGCAGGGTGGGAGAAGGTGAAGGAAGCAGGCAGGAGAGAAGATTACAGGAGTGCAAGAAACAACAAAGAGGAGGAAAATCGAGAAGAAAAAATTATGCAGGGCCTCGAAGGTCGGAAGAGTCAACTTCAAAAGGATTCCTTAAAGACATAAAGTAAATGCCTTCATAGTCAATTATTTAGTTTCCACACAAATCTAAGTAGTATATGGTGGATTTTTTTTTTTTTGCCTTCCAACACTCTATTTGCCACAAAGGGAAGACAATGTGGAAGGACAATGAGAGAAGTCTGGAATTCTTTGTTTTCCTAATGGACCAGACAGGGCTGGAGTCAGTGTGACCCCCTTGCAACAGATACAGAGTGAAGCACAGGAGGCTTTTCAGGAGAAGAAGTGTAGGAGTGAGCAGGACTTCTCCTTTCTGGAACTGAAGAATGTTAAAAAAATTACTTGTTCAGCCTGAAACAAGATGCTTTCCCAAATTCCAGGCATCAGTTTAATCAAACAGATTTAATCTGTTTCAGCAAATGCTGAGTTAAACAAATTACGCTCCCTGTGAAAATCAAACTTTTGCTTTGCAGATGCTGAAATGAAACACTTGCACTTTTCACAATTCTTCCATTAATCTGACAAAACCAACCCAGACACACAGTAGTTCTTTTGTCATCAAAAACTTTGTACTCTAACATATTTAGCTGAATTATCTCTCCCCACTGTACTTAAGGAAGTTAAAGTGAAGTACAAAGCCGAAAGAGCCAGCTCCTCTATCCCGGGGCATTCAACCCATCAGCAGACTTAAAATCACTGACAAGCTATGGCAAGCTAATGTCAGCAAAATGGTACCCAACAGGAGGTCTGAAGCCAGCACAGTGAGCTCTGCAATAAGTTCCAGTCCATTAAATACCAGGCTTAAGTAAAATATTACAGCTGTTCATGTTTTCAAGCAGGCAGAATAGGTGAGGGAAACACCAAGGACCCATGAGGATCCTCTTGAAGGAGAACAGAAACTCTGCCTTAGCCTTTTTCACTTTCCTGACCTAATCACCACCACTTTCCTCCTGACTGTATGTGCTTCTTTCAGCTCCACACAATTTTTTCCACAGGCAGTGGATGGCAGTAGGGACTTGCACCCACTGAGGCAAAGCCACAGTGCTGTTGCGTGCAACATCTGCAGGGCTACCACCAACAAGGTGATGACCAGCCACATCAGAAAAAAAACAGGAAGAAAGTGACTTGGTGAAGGCCACGTAAGAGGTCAGTTGCTGAGCCAAGAATGGAAATCATGTCCTCCTGTTTCTGCCCACCTGGATCCCAAGTGTTTAGTACTTTTCTCTGTTCAGCTTTGACCTTATGAGTTCCCTTAACCTTCTCCTGGCAGTTTCCTAATGGGCAAATAAATCTCTGGAGAGTATCTTAAATTCTTTTTTATCACAGACTGTATCAGTGTGATAATAAGATCAGCCTTCAGACTCCCCATTAAGTCACAGAAGGTGTGGTCATCACTCATGCTTTTCCCAGACTTAATTGCCAGACAGACACTTTAAGTGGAAAGTCCATCTAATGAGCCCAATCATTAAAACATCCCTGGTTCCATTTGAGATGGAAAATTATATTGCTCTAATAAGGGGGTTGCATCTTTGCCCCCCTATTCAATCATGTGGCATGGGGAAAGGTGAGACTTCTCTGCAAGTTTGCCTTGAACGTGTTTCATTTAAACACGGCCCCCTACTTCAGGCAAGAAGAAGTAATAAAAATGTTCAAAGAAGGAAAACTGAGCGGTTGGAGAACAAGGCAGTGGCCTAAAAATGAGCAAAGGGGTCACCACTGATGCCATGGATGCTTCTGAGGGCTCTCCAGGTGGAGAGAGTAGAAGAGCTACCATTGTGATCACGACCAGGGGGAGAAGATGTGCAGATACAAAGTGCCATATGGTATGTATGAAGTGGGCTCTTCATTGGGACATCCCTTTCCTACACCGTGTGAAAGAAAAGGCTCCATTTGGAGAAAGAACTGGTTATATTGGCCAATATAACCTGCACCAGGCAGGAGAAGCAGTTGAGTAGTTGCCAGAAGGTTGGGAAACAGTGGAGGAGCAGCTCACAGACTCAAAAGCTTTTGCATGAGGCATCTCCAGCCAAAGTCCCTACAAGAGGGGCTACAAGTCCTCTACAAAGGGGTAACTCTCTCCCGCCCTGTCTGGTCCTAACAGAAATACTCATCTTTCCCACCTCTTCATCTCTTACTGCTACTTATCATGGAAAGCTTGGTCTAGTAAGCTCTGTCCAGAAGCTCAGCCTAGGTAAGATCAGCTCAAGTCTCTGGCTGTCTCCAGTTATGCCAGCTGCCAACATGCCCATTGAGATGCTCCAATGGCCTGCTCCCACTGCAAAGCATCAGTGGCGAGAGTTCCTCTGCAAAGAATCCCAGCGGGAAGCCCAGGCAAGCCTCAGTTACGAGCTCCACATCCAACAGCAGCTCTGCCAGGTGCTTGGAGCGCCGGTTCAGAGCAATCCCTAATAAAAACAACGAAGCACGGAAGGGCGTGTTGCTTTTGGGTAATAATACATCTTAGAACTGCACGGTGAGGCAAAGACAATGCCGCACCCTAAGCCACCCGAAGGGTGTGGGCATTATACAATGATTCGCCCACGCCCAGAACCTCCGACGACAATTAACATCCAGTGCCGCCTAAGAATCAGTAAATACCGTATCTCAAACCAGGAAACGTCGACATTTTCCATGCGCATGAAAAAAAGAAACACCCCGAAGATGTGTCTTGACATGAATATCACCCTGGGCAGATCCAGATCGCTGCACGCGGAGAGTATTTTCTGCCCTTCGTCTGGAATAAGCCAGAGCAAAGTCAATGGCAGTTGTATTTTGAGTTACATTATGCACTAATTTTGGAGATTTTATCATTTCCCTCTCCAAAAAACCCAAAAACCACAAAACCAACAAACAGAGATGATGGAAATGTTTAAATGTATAATTACATTTTGATACTGACAAAGTCGTGCGAGGCACTTCATAGATAATAAAACTACAAGATCTCATCACGCCCAAGCTTATTTTCACAGCTGTAAATCTACTTCTGGTAAAGTCGCCAAGAAAAGGTTTTACTATTGAGTAATAATAGAAACAAAATAGCACTTATTAAAGGGAAATGGGAGCAAGAACTCATCAGATGTTGAAAGACAACAGAGACAATCAGATTGTTATTAGGAGACAGTAGAAATAATGCTGTTTTGTTGGTTTGAGATATCGGCAGAGAGAAGTGTTGGTTATTAACAGAGATCCCACATTTTTTTCCTGAACCACAGTGAAGTTGCTGAGATGCTCATGAAAACAGCAACTAAAGATGAAGCTCTGGGGTTGCATCTTCAGCCACAAATGTGTCTTAGAGGAAAAACAAAATAAAAACCACCCAAATGAAAGTGTCTCCTAGTATCTTCTGAAGTCAGGAAATTCAAGTTGCTTTCTGAAAATAAATTCACCCGTTCATTTAAAAGGGGGGGGAAAAAAAAGGGAAGAAGAGATGATGATTATGATGAATCTACCTTCTGGGTGATTCCAGGAAAAAGGCAGGCCTGATGCTGCTGTGTCTGCAGGAAGGATGGAGCTAATAGAGCTACCCGCCTAAAAAAGGAAGGCTCAAATCCCTGCTGAGGGACATGGTGATCCCAGGGAGGAATGCTTGTTGCAGTATTAATGAAGGATGAGATGGGATCACCAGGGACAAATGAACCATATATTCCTGGCTGGCACAGCAGAGACAGTCTGGATAGCTCAGGAACAAGAGGGTCACACTGGATGTGGCTACTTCCCCTCAGGGTAGTCAACTGGGGCAGACTGGGAGATGTTTACACAGATAAAAAAGTCCTGCTTGAATTTCTGAATCCTGACTGTGGGTAGGAGAAGGGATGGATTTTAATTCTCCAGCTGCAGAACTGAGTAACAGGCATGAAGCCCAACCCTACCAGTAGACGTACAAGAGAAGAAACAAAAATATCCAATATTATTGTTTACCGACGATAGCTTGGAGCATCTTCAGATCGGACTAAATTTCTACTGGGCAAGGTTTTATTATTGTTATTATTATTACTACTACTACAATTACTATTATTATTACTATTAATTGTAGTGACCATTTATACTCCACCAGTGTCTTACAGCTACAGCTGGGATGCTCCTTCCCTTGCAGGCACTGTGTAACTGAGAACAGAAGAACAAGCAGTCCGTTCCTAAATGCTTGAGCTCCAAATAAACAGTGGGAGAAAAAAGAGTTTACTTGTTTTGTACAGAGGAAGAAGAGAGACTTGCTGGTCTGCAAAGGCCATAGACAAAGTCTTTGGCAGAGCCAAGATTTGTTGTTAGTTTCTCCAAATCCCAGTTCATCCCTTTATTTAGACTATCAACCCAAACTAGGCCTCACCTAGGGCTCAGCTTTATCCCAAGGATAGAGGCAGCCCAAAGAACAGAGGTCAGGGCCACCACATGGGCTTTAATGGGGACAAAATTTTTTAGCAGGGCTGTTGCAATAGGACAAGGGGTTAAAGGTCTTAAAGTAAAAGAAAGCAGATTTAGAACAGATATAAGAAAGAAATTCCTGGCTGTGTGGATGGTGAAGCCCTGGCACAGGTTTCTCAGAGAAGCTGTGGCTGCTCCATCCCTGGAAGTGTCCAAGGCCAGGTTGGATGGGTCTTGAAGCAACCTGGGATAGTGGAAGGTGTCCCTGCCCATGGCAGGGAAGGTTGGAATGAGATGATCTCTAAGATTCTTCCAACCCAAAACATTTTGTCAATCCCATATGCCAGGTAGCTGCCATGTGCTGAACCTCCTGCCCACACCTCATGGTTGGTGGCACCAGCCCAGCAGCTGACTGGCTTAGCCCATCACTGGCACTGTTTTGGCACCTGGCAAAGCCAGAGGATGTTGGTTTGCACCAGGACAGTGTAAATCACCCAAAAGGAGCTGTGATGGCACGGTCTGAGCTGGTGGCATCACCCAGCACCCCCACAGCTCAGCTGGGAGTTTCCCTGAACAAAACCCAAAAGATCTGGGCATGAAGGAAGGGTAGGATTCCAAGGAGGAATGGAGGAGAGCTCCCAAGGGAAAAACAGGGATAGTTAGAGATGTTGGGAAGGACAACTTGTTGCACCTACCACCCAGCCTGGCAGGCCACTGAGGAAAGGGTAGGGCAGGGAGGGTTTTGCTCGCAAGAAGGGACACTCATAAAAAGTACCATCAGCAACAAAGTGAGGCTTTTCAAAATATAAACAGTTTTGGGGAACAAACGTGATCGCCGTGCAAGCTAAAAATAAGCAGCAGCAAGTGAAAAAAGGATTAAAGGAGCCCGAAAGAAATAGCAAGCAGGAAATTGCAGGGAATTGTTCAGCAAACAATAAAAGGCTCCTCGCCACCTCCCTGCAACAGGCAGATGGCACTGGGAGAAAGCAGCCCCCGACAAATGATAGCTGCAAAAGGGGCTATGGAGGGGGGCAGAAAATTTCAGACCTGGCAGATTTGTTAAGTGGTAATTTTCCCTCTGTCTGTGCAGAAGACAAAGGGGAGGGAAAGCTCCCCAAGACAGGGATTGTATTTCACTCCGCGGTTGAGAAGGCTTTCGAGTGTCTGCAGATAGCGGCAAGAAATGGTCCTAAAAAGATTAGAGCTCTTAAGGTAGGGCAAAATACTATATCCAGACAACACACTTGAGTTTTAATGACAGTGGGGAGAGAATTGAGTGAAGCATTGTCTGCTGCCTCTAGGAAACTGAAAACTTAATATGAAACAGCACAGACTCGAGCCGGACTTTTCTCATGGAAAAGCTTTACTCCTGCCCTTTAAGCATCACTTTTTATCCTTGACATATATTTTCCATTCACCTCTTTCCTGCAACCAACCCAAGTTTGGGGTCTTCCATGTTTTTAGAGTGATTTGGGTAGCTCTGCTTTGAGCATCTTTCTGGCTTGTCCACATCTACGGACATCCACCTGAGAGATAAAGAAGCAAAGTGGCTTCCCACAGATGCACAGAGAATGTGTTGGAAAAGATCACCCTGGACTCCCCAAATCTCAATCCCAGACCATCCCCACCTCAGTGATTCCCATGTGGGATTGCTAAAGTGTAGAGGCCAATTCTCACTGGGTACAAGCCAGCAGAGCTTCCATGCAACCCATTTTACACTGGGAGTAAGCATCACATCCAGTCTTAAATCATGGAATTACAAAATCATTTAGGGTGGGAAAGCCCTCTAAGATCAAGTCTAACTGTTAACCCAGCACTGCCAAGGCTACCACTAAATATTGATTGGATTAGGGATTTTGTGCCTCCCCCAAAAATGAGCCTGATTGCTGTGGACCCCACAGCAGCTGATGTGCCCCATGGGGGTCACCAGGACTCCCCCTGCCCCATTTGGCTTGGGACAAGGACAAAACAGGGTCCTGCTTTGCTGCCAGCCTCATGGCTGCATGTCAGGGGGGACATCACTTCAGGGGGGACATCCCCACCAACCCCATCACTAGTGGAGGACACCGAGGTGGCTCTGTTATCTCAGCTCCTGCATTCCCAAGCCAGGGACTTTTGGCTGCAGGGAGCCCCCTGACCTTGCCCGGGGCTCTGTTACTAAGAATAAAACCCAGAGGGCTGTGCTGTGCTTGTGCTGGTGTGCAGTGGGATAATTGCAGGGAAGCAGCTGCTGTAGCCCAGCGACCACAGTAATTGGGTACAGGCCATCCTGCAGCCAGGTTTCCCATGCTATTATCCTCTTATTAATAGAAACCAAATCTACCTTTGCAGAGACAGCACTGAGAGCCTGGAATTATGCGGTGTAGGGCTGCAGGGAGGCATCTGAGGCATCTTGGCAACAGCCTCAGTCCTCTGCCACCCAAGGGATGGATCCGTGGGATGCTCCCGCCCAAGTTGTGGCAAAATCCCAGCAGAAGTCCCCTGTGGTCATTGGAAAGGTGAACATTAGACTCAGCCACAAGACAATTGCCTTCAGAGAGGCAGGAGAGAGAGATTTGGTCTATTAACTAATTAAACCCAGCAGCATCCCTGCGAGGTATGGCAGGTATTAATTTCATCTCCCAGGAAGGAAAACTGGAGGTCAAAAAGGCTTGAATTTCCCCTCACCAACCCGGATGGGGTATGGTGGGAGCCAAAAGCTAAGCATCCATGGATCTGGGGCTGGAAAATAATGTGGAGCATCTGTGCTGGGATGTTCCTGCCTGAGTGTCATGGGATATTGAATGTAAAAAATAAAGGTGAAAGTGACAGCATCTTTTTAAGGAGAATCAACCCACAGGGCCAGAGCTCTCTTTGCTGGAAGGTGTGAAAGCAAAGTGCTGATTTCTGAGAAACCCAAGGACAAAGTGAAAGTCTCTGCAGGGGCTTCCAGGACAGCATTTCCATGTCTATATGATAACTCTCTATGGCCAGGACTAATTCAGGTTCCAGGCTAACTACACTGCTGAAGCCCAGCTTGGAAACAGTCCTGGATAAAATGTGCCCCTGATCATTACTTTCTACCTGCTCTGGAAAGCAGGAAATGAAGTGTGAGTCAGCACTGAAGCTGGAAGTAGACTAAGTGCCTCTACCTGAAATTCAGCTGACAATACAGAGAATCATATATGGTTTTGTATATTTATTATTTTCATGCATGTTTATGAAGGTCTTCAGGACCATCTGAATCTCGTCTCAAATTTGAGATCTGCCTTGAAATTTCCAAAGTTGAGACTTGTGAAGGGTCTGGAGCACACCTCTGATAAAGACCAGCTGAGGGAGCTGGGGGGGCTCATCCTGGAGAAAAGGAGGCTCAGGGGGCACCTGGAATTCTCTGCACCTCCCTATCAGGAGGGGGGAGCCAGGGGGGGTCGGGCTCTGCTCCCAGGGAACAAGGGACAGGATGAGAGGAAATGGCCTCAAGCTGCACCAGGAGAAGCTTGGATTGGAAATTAAGAAAAATTCCTGCATGGAAAGGGTAATCAGGCATTGGCACAGGCTGCTCAGAGCAGTGGTGGAGTCCCTATTCCTGGAGGGATTTAAAAGCCACATGGATGTGGCACTTGGGGACATGAGTTATTGGTGGCTTTGGCAGTGCTGGGGAACAGTTGAGCTTGATGGCTGTGGAGGGCTTTTCCAAGCTAAACAATTCCATGATTCTGCGATTTCCCAACAGTGGTTACTTCCCCCTCCATGGTAGGCAAAGCCCAGCAGATGGTCCTCTACAGCGATGATCTTAATCATCCGTGTTAATACACTCAAGACTGACAGGAAGAATTACCAGCCCAGAGTATTTTCATGCTTCCCTATTTCTCTCCACCTCTTCTTCACCCAGCTTTTAGCATTTCCCAATTCAGCAATTAATCCCGGCCTTTCTGAAGATGAATCCCACAGGCTTGAAACCAAGTCCTCACAGAGCCAAATCAGCACAGATGTGCCAGAGAGTGATGCAGATGGCTTCTCCTTCCCCTGAAACCCAAGACTTTGCTCCTGCCTGGTGCTGCTGTGTTTTGCAGGTCGGGGATGTCAGAAGCACATCCCTTCCCCATATGGCAAGCAAGAAGTCATCCCAGAAAGATTAAAGCAGAGAGAGGAGACCTGAGTTGCCTCCTGTATTTTTCAGCCCTTCTCCACTGCTGTGTGAAAGGCTGGTGCTGTTAAAGCAACTATGTACCAGATGAAAAGAGTCAGGGAAAATAAATAATATATAAATGTCAAAGTGTGTTGCCAAGGCCACCTCCAGGATGGATCTGCACCCCCTGGACAGCTGCCTGATCCTGCCCTGGAGAGATGTCACTGGGAGTGAAATGGAGCTCCTGGGCAAGACGTTGTTTCAGGGTGATGCATTGGAAAACCTTGCAGGTGACAGAAACTGTAATTGCTGTGCTTAAACTTCACTGGTCCATTTCACCCCTGGGAAACCCAGCTTTGCTGCTGATTTCAGCAGAAGAGGGATGGATGTGCCCCTACCAGAGGAGAGCTTGGGATTGCTAGGGATACCTCTCCCTAAAACCCTGAGCAAAGCCCTGCTGCCTGAGCACAGGGCTCCTCCTGCCATCCTGTATCCCTGTGGCCTCATGGATGCTCTGACTTCCATGAGGACTTGAACAATATTCTTCAGCATCCCCAAAAGCAGTCCAAACCATGTGCAGAGAGCCAGCAGACTGAAAAAAAAGGGGTATTAGACCCAATGTGAGATGGTTTATGTGATGTGTGATGGCTTCTTGGGGTTCAGGGCAGCAAGGAGCTGGGCAGGAGCAGGCAGCTGTCCAGAGGATACAGATCCATCCCAGAGGTGCCCTTGGCAGCCTGGGCCTTGTGCTCAGAGGCTGCAGAGATCCCCAAGAGAGCTATCCTGCATCCCACCAACTCCATCCCCACATCCTTATGTCAACAGCTTGGCCACATCTGCCTGTTTTTCTCAGCAAAACCCCAAGAGCTACACGGCTCCACAGCAGTAAGAGATGACACATTGGTCACTTCAAATCCATGACAAGAATGCAAAATAAAAGGTCCGCGATGCGGCTGGATGTAGCCCTGTGCAGCCATGACTGTGATGTGAGCTGCTCTGACTCATGACATGGAGAGCTGGCTGTCCCAGTAGTGCCCAGCAGCACACTGGAAGGGGTCCTCTCCTCAGTCTGTCTTTTCCATGGGTTAGGAGGCAAGGCATCGTGCCTGCAGCTGGATGCCTGTGCTCCAGCAATGATACAGAAGCCTCCATCCCTGATGCAGAAGAACACCAGGAGATGCCCAAGGTGCTGGGAGGTGATAGTGAGGAGCACAGTCCTTGGGGTGGCTGCTTCCAACCTTGCTGCGATGGACAAGCCCAGACACACCTCTGCCTTACTTCTGTGGCCTGGAAAACAGCCTAAATATCACCAGAAAAGCACTTTGCAAAACACTAAACACCCTCTGCTCTCCTGTGCCTGTTGCAGAGGGCAGCTTGAGGGACTCAGCACACAGATGAGCCACAGGGATGAGCTGCAAGCTCTCCTAAAATTAGATGCACACAGACTAATGTCTCTGCAGAAAAACCCCACATCTGCTAGGATCAGAACTGGCCACGAAGACTGAAGATGTTGATTGAGAAATATTAGTTATAGCTGTTTATTTGCCTGGTGAGTTTTCTCTAGTGGGAGGTGACAAAGCATCTGGGAAAAGCAGGGGAAAATAGTCTTCTTGTTTAGCATGAAAATATAGGTAACAATTATGAGGCAATAATTGATTCATCTGATAGTTTATTAACTGGAGTTGGGGTGTGCAAGTGACAGGCTCTGCAGCCAGCCTTTCATGTGACACGTTATTAAAGGCTCTTTTTCTGCCTCCGAAAGGCAGTGGCTGGCAGATCAAAGGTCAGACATTTCAAGAAGTAAATTGGTTTAATGTGGCTGCAGATAGCCTCACAAAAACCTAATAAATATGCAGTGAAATGTAAGGAGAGAAAATTGTGGACAAGAGAGACAATTACTTTGAAACCAGGATAAGAGCAGCGCAGGCTCAAATTAATCAGTGTTCAGGCTCCTTCTCTCTGTCTCAGGATTTAGTATTCAGAGCAGGAGCCTGGTTGATTGTGGGATGTGCTGGGAGGAGCACTGGTACCCAACACCAAAACCTGTTGGGGGAAGATGCTCAACCCTAAGCTGCAGCTGGGATAGTGGTGTGAATCTTTCCAGGTACACAGGGAAGCCACTTGAGACCCAGAGCAAAGGATGTTTGTGAGCACCACGGGATTTAGTGGTGGCTGGTGAACAGATTATTACTCCATTGCTGAATATTCTCCTATGAAGACAGGCTTGGAGAGCTGGGGGTGTTCCCCTGGAGAAGGGAAGGATCCAGGGACACCTTGGAGCCCCTTCCAGAGCCTCAAGGGGCTCCAGGAGAGCTGGAGAGGGACTTGGGACAAGGGAGGGAGGGACAGGACAAAGGGGGAATGGCTTCCCAGTGCCAGAGGGCAGGGTTAGATGGATATTTGGGAGGAATTGTTGGCTATGAGGGTGGTGAGGCCCTGGCACAGGTTGCCCCATCCCTGGAAGTGTCAAAAGGTCATGTTGTTCAAGCTCTGAGAAACCTGGGATAGGGGAAGGTGTTCCCCCGCCCATGCTTGGGGCAGTTGGAAATAGGTGACCCTTATGGTCCCTTCCAACCCAAGCCATTCTGTGGTTCTGTGACTGCATTTTATGATCTGTGGGGAGCCCTTGGTGTGTCCAAGTAGTCCCATGGCAGCACTGGGCCACCAGCAGAAAACAACTCTTGCCCCAAGCCCCAGTGTCCCATGACTAAAAAAAACCCAGGAGCTTAATTATAAAAATTGATGCTTTAAGCTCATCCCACTTTTCACTTGTTCTCATGACGTTTTCAGAAGCATGCCTCACCTATTTTTAAACTCCAGGGATTAATCTGAATAATCTGGGTTTTTTTATTTACATTTCTTGAAATGCAGTAACTTGAATAATCTCCAAACTCTCAGAAGGCAGGATTTTTTTGCTGAAAAGTCACAGCTTCACTCCTTTTAATTAAAGGTGAGAAAACACTCACTCCAGTTCTCTAATCTGGAAAGGGACTTCCTGCATGAAAACAAAGCACAGTATTCCCAGTACAACTGGAAACAAGAGCAGAGGAGACAAATCTACAAAACAAAATGCCTGATACCCCTCGGAGAAGCAGATAAGGGCACAACCTCTTTGTATTCCTTTTGCAGGTCACATTCCCCAGCTGAGTCACCACGATCCAGTGTGGTTTGCTATGGCCCCACCAGACAGACAGAGAAGGATCCAGCAGCAGAGTCTGCCTGTGATTTAGCAAAGCCAAGCCTTGTCTGCTCACCCTCATGGGACTTTCTTTAAGTATGTAAAGACTTGGGTCCAAGGGCTAGACTATTCCATAGAATCACAGAATCATTTAGGTTGGAAAAGCTCTCCAAGATCATGGAGTCCAACCACTCCCCAGCACTGTCAAGGCCACCACCAACCCATGTCCCCAGGTGCCACATCCACATGGCTTCTAAATCCCTCCAGGGATGGGGATCCACCACTGCCCTGGGCAGCTGTGGCAGTGCTGGACAACACTTTTAGTGAAGAAATTTTTCCTGATATCCAACCTAAACTGCTTCTGGTGCAACTCGACGCTGTTTCTTCTCATCCTGTCCCTGTTCTCTGGGGCAGACCCTGACCCTCACCTGGCTCCCTCCTCCTGTCAGGGAGGTGCAGAGCCAGAAGGTCCTCCCTGAGCCTCCTTTTCTCCAGGATGAGCCCCCCCAGCTCCCTCAGCCTCTCCTGGTGCTCCAGCCCCTTCCCCAGCTCTGTTCCCTTCCCTGGACACGCTCCAGCATCATCAGCCCCGTTGTCCCATAGGCTGGGCCACCACAGATGAATGAGTTCCCACTGCCCACTCATGGCTGTGTCCCTGTGCCCAAGATGGAGTTGCACCCAGAAGAGCACTGACAGCTCCCTGGTGAGGAAACCTCAAGAGAAGCCTTGGGGGTGACACAGCTGGTGCCACCTGTGTCCTGCTGGCCATGGGACAGTTCAAGGAACCCACACTTCATGAGTCACCCACAAGGAGAACCAAGGGGACACAGACCTCTCTGCACCTGCAACCCACAAAGGCAGGTCTTGCTCTGAGTAATCTGTGCATATATTGCTCTGCCATAAATCAGGATTCCTGACACTGTAATTTGTATCTGGGGAACCTGGAGCAATTACAAAATCAGCCCAAACACCATTTGTTTCACAAGATTTTGCCCTTAGTTAGCACTGTCGTTCTGCTTTAATTGCACTGTAATTAATTGCAACAAAACTGTTTGGAAAGTGCATGTGCACAGTGGAAAGGTTGGAGTATTGCAACCTGACTCCTCTGTTGCAGCCACAGCACAAAATCTGCCATCCTCTTCCCATACAACACTTGGCATTCATTTTACCATCCCATATCCAGAGCATCTCCAAGCCAGACCAAGACCCACGGAAGGCAACTACTGACTTATTTACATTCAGGGAAATTAAAGCTCAGAGGAGCTAATCTCCTTAGTTTCTCTTCAGACAGGACTAAGAGGGCAGAAGTTGCCACAAGTGAACCAAGCCTGGGCCTGGATGTAAATCCCAACCCTGCAACATTCATGTTCCCTTGCAGCTCCCAAAGCGAACCTGAAGAGGCTGGGACCTGCCTCCTGTCCATGGAGAAGGTTGCCTCACCCATAAATTCAACAGGAAGCAACACCTCCCTAAAGACAGAAGGCAGTGAGAGTTGGAAATGATGATGCCCCATCCCTGGAAGTGTCCAAGGCCAGGTTGGACAGGGCTTGGAGCAACTTAGGATAGTGGAAGGTGTCCCTGCCCACGGGAGGGGGTTGGAAGAAGATGAGCTTTAAGGTCCTTCCCAACTCAAACCATTCCATGACAAAGGAAAGCAAATATGACCCATTTCTTTCACAATCCATCCCCTTTTAGTATTTTCAACATCTAGCTCTGGCATGGAAGTTCTAATCTCACCTGAGGTGGAATTCTAGAGCCCCCTCTCAGCTGGTGTTCAGTATCTCAGCACAGACTATAACCAATCACTGGGCAGCCTCTAGGAAAACAAGAAGCCACCAAATGCATCCAAGGCTGCCTCCAGTTTTATTCCCCGAGCAATTATTTCTGTGTAGAGAAGGAAGGCAACTGCACCAGAAATCCACATCCCTGCAAGGCTGGAGAGAAGGTCTGGATGGCACACTGGAGACAGGGATGAGTCATGTGGCTCATCTCCTCTCACACAACCCCAGCCAGTGGCCGGGGCAACAACTTGTGAGTAGGGCAGAAGTAGAAATTTTCCATTTCAAAATTGCTCAACATTGATAATAATTTCTTTTTTTTAGCTAAATACCTTTCAGGAAAAAAAATGCTCTTGCTTGTTTTTCCTCTTTGATGTTTTGATGTTTTCTTTTCCCAGTCTCTCCTCCTCTCCCTCTCCCTCTCCCTCTCCCTCTCCCTCTCCTTCTTCTGCTCCTCCCAGAAGCCTGTCAAACCTTCTCATCTCCATTTTCCTGAGGAAGACTGAACAACTTGCCTCAAACTACAGGAAAACAGTGACAGAGAACATTGACATGACAGATCAGCAGTCAGTCACCCAACGATGTGCCCAGACCCCGTTTGCTCTTGGAGGCATCCCCAGCCACTGGATCACTCCCCAGCAGCCCTGAGCCACAGCCACACGGTGAAGAAAGGGCCAAATTTTGCATCAAGGCAGCAGTCCCAGCACAAGGGGCTGTGGATCCACCTCTCCTCTCCACCCACCTGGCACTATGGTGTGACACAGCATAAGGAAACCCCATGGCAGAGGTGAGGACGCACCTGCTTGGAGCAGCTCATGGCAGAGAGGAGCCAGCCAGGGACCAGGCAGGCAGCAGTGGGGGGGTCCAAAGGCATTAGCAAAACGATTGGGAATATCCCAACAGCAGTACCTCCGGAATATCCAGCTGATCTAGGAGACCTCCCAGGCACATGCCTAGAGAGTCCGAGGTTTGGCTGAGGATCTGCTCCATCAGCTTCAGCTCACCTTGGCAAAAGGTGCCCAGATACCATGGTGACAGGCTCAGCGGGGATAAACACTGAACATGGGTGTGGGCTGTTTGCATAGTTAGGAAGCTGGCTGGTCTCCATCCCTCCACCCTGCCTCCTCCCAGCAGTGCCAGGATCTCAATCCAAAGTGGTCTCCTTCCTCCTCCTGAGCTGGCTCATCCGCGGGCAACACAGAGGCACTTCCCAAACTGGTTCCCTGATAGGCAGGGCAGGGTGGGGGATGGCGGTGCTGGGCTGCCGCCTCTCCCTGGGAAATGGAAGTCCTTTGATGGTCCCAGCTTCCACGTGTCTGCCCAAACCCACATGGAGACGGCACAGAGCCTTCATGATGTGGACATTCCCTCCTTCTTCTCCTTCTCCTCCTCCTCTTCTGCAGCTGCCAAGAACATCGAGCTCCTTTCAAAACCAACAGCTGAGATGTGGCATCCTTTCTCCCCCCCCAAAAAGCACTCATGACCAATATGCACCCATTCCTTAGGTGAATGGACATCTCTTTGAGGAACAAGGAAGAAAACAATCCAACAGCAGCGAGGAATAAATCTGTAATCAAGGCTAGCTGCTCACATGAGAAATACTTGAAAATTATGCAGACCTGTGAGCAACATTGCCATCAGGCACACAGCTCTTCTCGGGCTTCCAGTAAGGAATAAAAAAGCTCTGACTAATATAAAGAGGCCTCCAAATCATTCTTGGCAGAAGCATCCTAGCCTCGGATCCCCTCCCTCTATTCATCGCTAAAGCTCTCTCAGGCAAAGGAAAATAAACTGTGCAACTGCCTCACTGACCTGACCTGCAGCAGGGTGCAGCTGGGTGCTGCCTGCCCCTTCTCCAACATTATACACCAAAGTAATCACGTGTTTTATATATATATTATATTTATTTATATACCGTATGTCTATTTATACCTTACATTTACAAACAGATACATTATATGAGTGTATGTGTATAAAAATATGGTACATTATGTTTATAGAAAATGTATTCTTATGTAAAAATAAATATAAAATAATACATATATGTAAAATAATATATGTACTAATGGGAATAAGACCACGCAGAGGAGACCCGCATGATTTTGCATTCCCACCTCCATCCTGCCAGGAAAGCATGGGCATGGGAAGGAGCAAACATGAGCCTTTCCATCACTGTGCACTCTCCCAAGATCATCCACACACACTCAATAGTACCACGTTTCTCTGCGGTCTGAGATCCTTCACCTTTTCTAATTACTTCCATGTTTATACACCATTCCACTGAGGACACCCAATGGGAATAAGACCAGGACTATGAACTGGGCAGGGAAGACTTCAGTTTTGAAATTATTTTAATAACTTGTTATTTAATTAAGGGCAATAGCTCTGAAATTATGTCAGTGAAACTTGCTACTTATTTATTAATCAGAGGAGGAATTTCAAAGGAGGCTATGGGATTTAGGTGCTGGACAGCCCCGGGCTCACTGGAAAATCCCAGGTTTCTCCAGCTAATGCTTGCTCAGTGCTCAAACACGCAGGGTTTGACTCCTCATTGCCTGGCACCTGAAATAAACAGTGTTAAGTACAGGCGAAAAGTGGGTGTTAAATGCTGCCTGTTTCAGAGCAGGGGTTTGAAAAGTCCTTGTTGCAGGGGTGGGAGCGATGGAAGGCGTTGGAAGACCAGAGAGAGACGACAGAGCATCTCCTCTACCTTTCCAGGAGTTATTTGCTGGGCTGTCTTGGTAGGGATACACCAGGATATGTGCTGAAAAACCTGCAAAAGGTTTGTTCTCTGGTGTGGGGTGCTAGAGATGCTGAAGGCAGCAAGGGTTGGCCATGCCCAGGACATCACTCCCTGCAAACAGGTCTCGGACAGACCCAGCAACTTCCAAGTCTTCTCAGGATGAAACCTCTATCCAATTCCACTTCCACCAAGCAGAAGGGAGTGGAAAGTCCTACTCAGTCCCATTCACCCAAATATTGTACCTGAGTGAACTGGAAGGTGTCTGCCACATCTCCTCTTTGAGGGCAGAACAAGCTGCAGGTCCCCGCGTGACCAGGCCAAGTTATTTCCATCCACCCGATGTGCCCTGGAAAGCAACGCCAGGATGGACAAGCACCAGTTCCTCCTCTGCTGAGCACATTCCTCCCCTCCTGTTTTCACTCAGCCCAACCTTAAACAAAACCACGGTTGTTGTTTTTATCAACGGCATGGCTCTGGTAATCAGCTACATGGGGTCAGGGGAGCCGGAGAGGGAATTTGTGCTGCTGAAACAGCATCTAATCTTAACAAGGAGCTGTTAAAAATATTAGATCTTAACTAGATACAATATACTGGCCTGCTGCATCCCATTTGCTAGTAAAGAAGCAAAAAGTTCCCAAGACAGACAGTGAATTAAACTCAAGATCCAGGCATGAGGTGTCCAGATAAAGCACCTCCAGTTTCCCCTTGCAATCGCTTCTTGCAGCATGGGCAGCGCAGAGCAGGTCTGCTTGAGCTGGGCTTAACCCTGAACCGAGCAGCAACCTCCTCCCAACCATGCTTCCCAGAATGTCTTTAATCACAATTTCTCTGCTAACATTAAATCTGCTGAGACATTTTAACTATTTAAGAGGAGACTGGGATTTTTTTCTGCAAGTTTTCTCCAAGGAACAACTGAAACAGAAACTACTTCAAAACAAATATTAATAAATAAGTATTAAAAATACAAAATAGAATATAATAGATATAATTTTCTATTATTACCAACATGTATTTCTACCTATTGTATATTTCCATCTACCAATATATACTTCTATCAATATATATTTCTATTCTATCCTATTCTGTTCTATTCTAAATACTAATCAACGGCCTCATCAGATTCTTTCTGCCTACCCAGCACATTCACAGATACGTTTTCACACTAGTATTTCCTATCTAAAACAAATAAACATATAACTAAGCTGGACTTACAGAAAAAAAAAAAAAAAAAAGCACCCTACAAACAGAGGTTGTATCGTACAGGTGTTGATATACAGCCAAAATCTCCAGGCTTGGTATTGCTTCAAGATACCAGGCATGGAAATCAGGAAGAGAATCACAGGTTTGAGCTCAAACAGCAATTAAAAATGCGTGTAAATGGCGACAGATCAGTACAGAGGATCGCTACGACGCGCCAAAGATTCCCAACACGAACACGATCAGCCTCCGAGCAATAAATCCAAGTGCCTCCCCCTCCTCTCAATATTCAGGGCAAAAGCCCTGAAAGGGAGGAGAAAGGGGGGTGGAAATTAAAAATCATGTATTTCAGAAGCCGAAAATACAGCATCTGACCCACCTTCCTGCTCCAGGTGCCGACCCTCGTCCTCCCCTCGCCTGCCGCGGCTGCACGGGGAACCCGGCAGCGTCGCTCCCCGGGTGTCTGCAGCCGAGCAGAGATTGTCATTGATTTGTGTGAGGAAAGTTAAGCCTTTCTAGGAGCGGTTGGGAGAATTCACTCCCACCACTCCCTCTAAACCAAAAGTATTTGGCACCGAGCCCTCCCTGTCCACCTGTACTATTAAACAACACGCGGGACACGGGCTGATTTTTACCGGATCTTTTCATGTTTCCTTTTTTAAACTAGCACACAAAGTTCTTCAGAAAGAAGAAGTTGAGGAGTGTGTTGTGGTTTTGAATTTTTTTTTTTTTTTTAAATCTGGTTTTTCTTTTATCTCATTCTTTTTGTTCTCCACTCAGTGGGACAAACCCTTCTGTGGTCTAACTGGCAACCCCCAATTTGCCCCTGCAGAGGTGACTCTGTGGGTGACTTTCCTATGATCTGCACCACTTCCCCTGCCAACTGGGCACTCATCTGAGACAAGGTAAGCCTGGGGAGGGGGATGAAAACCACCTCTTTTGAAAAGAATGGTATAATTTAACTAAAAAAAAAGGTTTGCACATGAATGACCCGAGCGAGCAAGAAGATGGAGGCAAAGTATCTTCAAAGGTGGAGGGGTGCTTACTCAAGTCCCCAGTGTTGTCCTGGTGATGAGATCCTAAACTGGTGTCCAATCCAAGGAATGAGGGACTAAACAACCTTCCCTAGTGCCTGGTATGTGGCTTCAAATCTCCACCCCTGGCACACAGCTCTGGAAGCCAACTCCTGGCCACCTCAGCTTCACCCGTGTGGCCAAGAATCCCATCCCACACGCACCTGCTGTGGTCCTTGAGCACAAGGGTGTCACCAGAAGAGGACTCACCCCACAGGAGCCTGTCTCAGCAGAGCATGCCATCTCCAATACCACGACCAGCCCCACTTGGCTAAGCCCGGCTTGTCGGCACGCACACAAGCCCAAAGGGTTGGCCATGGTGTTGAATGATAAATAACAGGTCTCTCCTCCTCTCCTTGTTGGGTGCCCTAGGGAACAGCTTGTTCTTGAGATTCTGCCCCAAATTAAGCATCTCTGCTAAGTAAAGCACTTCATTTAATAAAATACTAGTTCCTTTCTGGCACAGGCATTATGACAATGAGGAAATACATATTTTTTGTTAATACAATAAATGAGATGAGAGCAGCTGGACACCGAGTTCCATGTTACATGCCTTTCTGCTGGTTTTCCTTTAAAGAAGCACATTAAAAGAAACCCCAAATCACAACCAAAATTGTTTATACAAGGGAAATCTTTCTGAAGCACGAGGCAAAGTCAAGTGTAAGATAGCCTGGGGCAACCTGGCACTCCCAGGCACGGCTTGGGAGAGCTCTGCGCTCAGCGCACGGTTACTTTTGAAACTTTTATTACACATTTTCTCTGTCTGTAGGAAAAATTAAAAAAAGGTGCTTCCATCCCCACACCCAAAACACTATCTGCAGCTCCTCTGACTACTGGGTTTCTAAGGAGTGTCTGCATAAATCAGTAAATGAAGTTGGTGTGAACAATACGTCTGGCCCCAGATAAGGGTCAACAAAAACTTGGGCAGCATCCAATGACTGTCAAGTTGGCCGGAGAGGAACACCAACTGCCACCCACTGTTTTAGCTTGTGCTCCCACAGCCAGCATCCCCCCTGGAATGGGAGCTCCCACCCACCTGCACCCCAGCCAAGCTCAAGCACAAAACCAAGCAACTCTTTATTTCCCACAAAACCTACTTTTTTTTCTTTCCCCATCAAAAAGATTTGTCTCCATCAATCCACCAAAGCCAATGTGTTGAAGAAAAAGTTAAGTCCACCCTATCCTAAGCAAAGCACGTTGTTCATGGTGCTGCTTCCCAAGACAGTTTATAATCAGAATGTATGGGAAATGTCCTCAGGACCATGGAGGTGTTGAAATATGTCCAGGGAAGGGAACAGAGCTGGGGAAGGGGCTGGAGCACCAGGAGAGGCTGAGGGAGCTGGGGGGGCTCATCCTGGAGAAAAGGAGGCTCAGGGGGGACCTTCTGGCTCTGCACCTCCCTGACAGGAGGGGGGAGCTGTGGAGGGGGGGGTGTGGGCTCTGATCTGAGGGAACAAGGGACAGGATGAGAGGGAACAGCCTCAAGTTGTGCCAGAAAAGTTTAGGTTGGCTATTAGGAAAAATTGTCCAGCCCTGGCACAGCTGCCCACTTCTAAATCCTGGAGGAGTTTAAAAGCCATGTAGATGTGGCACTTGGGGACATGGGTCAGTGGTGGCCTTGGCAGTGCTGGGGGAACAGTTGGATTTGATGACCTTAGAAGGCTTTTCCAACCTAAATGATTCCAACTCCAAGTTCTTGTAGGCCAAATCCAGTATTTTCATACAGAAGAATACCTGGTTGTGGACCATGACAAGTGAAACACCTCAGTGACAACTTTGAATCCAAAACCACTGCAGACCAATAGGTCCCCATGGAACTCTGGAAATTATTTATCATTTTCAGGTTTTTTTCCATTATCTATTTTCCATTTCCATTATTTTCCATTTTCTGAATTAGCTCCCTTTTTTTTGACCACCTTTAATGAAGGGTTGAACCGGTTTCCCACACAATAATGGAGGAGAGACTAAACTACTTCTAACAGGATGCGGAATAAGAACAGCAGGAGAAAGAAGAGAAGAAAGGGTTGTGTCAGACCCCACCTTGATTCAAAAGGACAACAGGAAACACCCAGTAAAAAAATAATAGAAAAGCTTGTAATGACTGCCTATCCCAATAAGGAAACCTCTAATTACAAATAAACTGAATTGAAAGCTTTCCAGAAAAAAAGAGTACTTGAAGGATGTTTGTCCAAATAGAAAAATAAATGATTATGAAATGTAAAGATTTTTATAGGCAAAATAAATTGTAACACAATTTGGGGGGTTTTGTTTGCTTTGTGAATTTTTACAATATTTTCCTTTTGTATCTCAGTTTTTCAGGCTGGTTTTAAACTTTTGCTAGTTGGAGCCCAATAATCAAACTCAGTGAATACGGCAATCCATAGAGCCAGAGTATGATATTTTTTGCAACAAAATTTGCTGCATCAGTCACATTTTTCAAAGGAAAATAATTTTCTTCTTCAAACATATCTATTTCATTGCCAAAACACAGTGGTTTTAAAAAAAAAAACATAACCAAAAAACCCCAAACAACATGAAACCCCCAACAACCATTTTTTTACTGGCTAATTTTGGTAAGAAATAAAACCCGGAAAAATATTTTCCCGCTAAATCTCACAGAAACTGCTTGCAAATGGGAAACTTGGAAAAGGTTTCCTCCAAGGTGTGTATCCCACACACCCGCATGTGTTTCCATTTGCAATGCAATGTAATGCCATTAGCTTCAACACACCTCTCCCAGCAATAAAGTTAAGCCTTGCCTAAGTGCTTCCAAACGTTGGCCTTAATTTAAAGGAAGGAGAAGGAAGAGATGTGAGCCCACAACCTTGACAAACACCTTCACCACTGGGACACCAGCAGAGCAGGGTGAAGTAGGATGGCAACATGACACGTCTTGTTTGAGGTCTCTGTGCTCACGGCTCAGGGACGAGCTGCTGGGTTTCCATTTTCAAAAGATAATTATGGACATTGGGAAAGGGTAGATGGATGGGATTTCCTTGCTAGTAGCCCCACACCCTGCAGATGAGCAGCAGCTTTCAACAAGAGGCTGAATAACCAGCTACTTCATGCCACAGACTGGGCGAGTCACCAGTCCAAGCTGTGCCTACATGCAAGGCTGCTGCTGCTACAATATTCTTAAGTGCTTTGCTTAAACAATCTCAGTGATTTTGTATTTGAAACCCTAATGGCTATAATCCGGATTGATCCTAAGGGATCTCCAGTGCTTTGTTATGGATAGCAGAACTCATAGAGGCTCCAATGTCTTCAATGGAAATAAGGTCAATTATGCTATCCAGAAATTTCATTGAGGAATGAAACCACAGTTTGATTTCTGTCAAGGAAAGGAACGGGGCTGGATGGAGCCAAAATGACACTGGATGGGTGTACATATACACACTCTATGTGCAATTATATATGGGAGGATTTTTCTACATCTTACAGCTTCATCGAGAAGCTCTAAGAGGAAGAGGTGTCCTCTGACCTTCCCTCTTTCCCCAGTGTTGGAGTCCAGGATATATTTTTTCCACCGGGGACTGGCATCAGCCCTGGAAATGCAGCCAACTCTGGCTGAAGCTGGCACCACAGTTCTCACTCCTTCTTGATCCACAGTTCCCAATCTTTTTTGGTAACTGCAGCTTCAGGTAGGAGAAAAATCCTACGTTAGCAAGAACACGGCAAAACTTTGAACTGAATCTGTATTTGGTTAGATGACACATGCCTGAAGGCAACATCCTCTTAATAGAATCCTAGAATGGTTTAGATCAAGAGGGACTTTCAAGACCATCTCATTCTAAACCCCTGTCTTGGCCAGGGACACCTTCCACTAGACCAGGTCACTTTACATGCTATTAATGCTTCAGTCCTCCCTTCCTCTTCATTGGGAAAGACTTTTGAGTCTTTCTGACTCAAAAAGGAAAGCCTTTTTGAGCTTCAGCTTGTGTTTGTGCAGATGTAGGACTGGGTGAATGCAACTAAAAATAAAGGATGATAGAATAAAACCATAAACACAAATGGATATTAATAATAAAAGGCACAATATGGATCAAACACACTCTTTGCAGAGCTTGATGCATTGAAGCAGAGATTTATTGGAGGTACCTCTCCCACCCCAGGAGAAAGGGCAGCTGAAAATGGGTGAGATGAAGCCCTCAAAGTAGGTTCAGACCACATGGAGCCTCTGAACATCCCCTTTACACATCTCACTGTTTCCAAAGCCCAAAAAACCTTTTCCCAGACCAAATCTGAGATGGTTGGGAAAAACATAGTAACACAAATACACTCTGCTGTGGGATAGAAGGAAGATGGTGGAGAGCAAAGACCCAGATCCTACTGATGCTGCAGGACATCAGCCTGACCTCCACTGTAAGGACTTTAAACCTCCTTGTGCAATTCACAGCCCCAGAGCAATTGCTACGTTCAGCTTTCAAAACACTTTCCCTGCCTCATAATTCCTCGGCAGTTTATTGCTGCTTTACAGCTCCTTGCTGGGTCCATCCCATCTGTGGATGGGATAAGGACAACCAAATAAACTGTCCATCACAGCCAGCATTCCAGCCTCTGTGTATCCATAAACCTCTGCCCAGACCACTTGCTTTCTTTCCCAATCCAGAAAGATATCCTTATCCAGGAATAAGAAATTTTTCAGAAGCCCCCATGATGTAGGTGGGAAACAATGTATTTTGCTCTCAAAAGCTGTGGATCAGGCCACAGCTCCTTGTGGAGCATCACATTAATGGTGAGAGGCAAATGAACCATTTTACTTCTCCTAGCTGAAAAAAAAATGTAAAAAAAAAGAAAGCAGCTGACCTGATTTACCTTTCTGATAATGTATTTAAAAAAATGCTCCCAGGCTCAGGACTTCACCAGCTGAGATTGCAGACGAAATGAGACTGTTTATGTCACGACTGCAACCTTCTGGAAAACGCCCCTTTAGACGGGAAAGCTCACAAGACCCTCAGGTATAATGATCTCAGCTATATCAATAACCACATTTCGGCAGATTCATTATCTGCTCGCCAGCCTGCCCGGCCGTGCTGCAGCAGGATGGAGCGAGAAAGGAAAACATTGAATTCAGCTGTTCTTCCCACAGAAAAAAAAAAAAAATTGACATTGTGGGTCATTCTTTTCCTTAGCAAAAGCCAAGCTTTTATTTCCACTGCTTTCACGCAGTGCTTGGGAGGGAGGACCTGAGCTACACACAATATTGAACTGAACCGAACAACTGATCAATCTCCCTTCAGTGGGTGCAAGAGTATTTTGCTTCACACCTCGCATCTTTTCTTCCCAAGCATCCTCACCCCTTGCTGTCCCAAACTTTACAGAAGAACATTTTTCGCCTGTTCCCTGCAACATTCGCTCAATTATTCAACATTTTAACATCCATCTCTCCATTACTGAAGAATTTAACATCCATGTGAAATCTACTCATGGATTTAAGACCAGACTTCATAGGAAATTTAGGCTGGAAAACAAAGGTTTATTTCATAGTGGTATTTTCAGGCAACAGGGACTGTTATGATCATGTATTTTGCCCTCCAGCTTCATATAAAATAAAATACTTCACCCAGTAATTTCTGCAGCAAGCCTCTCATTCTTGCCTGCCCTCCAGCAGTTAGAAACAGAGGCAATTTTGGCTGGAAGATTTCAAATCAAGGGGGTCTTGCCCTGATCCTTTAGCAAGTGTTACCAGAAGTTCATGAGTCTCATTATAAAAAATACACTTTTTTTTTCCTTTTCTGTTTTAAACTTTTTTGCTTGGACATGTTCAGCTCTAGTTTCTGCACATCTCATCACACCAGGCCTTCTTCTGCTAAAGAAAACAGTTTGGCTCTCCTCCTGAACTGCAGACTTGAAGTCTACAACCCTACAAGCAAAGATGAGAGCTGTGAGCATCTCTCTTCCACAGCATGTCACTGCTGGGCCGCACACTTCTGCTAGCAATGGATGTGGCAGCAGAGAGCTGGACCAGAGATGGAGATTCCTCAGGTTAAAAAAAAGACATGGGTAGATGGGTGCAGGTTTGCACAGATTAAAAGCTGGTCTTTGTGGTCCCAAGCTTCCTGTCTCCCCATGCTATGGAAAACCAGAGGGGGAAATGCCAGCAGTGAGTGATACCCAGGAGGAACTGGTACAGCCTCATCTTCTCCTAAGGAGGAGAGAATAAGAGGTCATGACCTGCCTCCTCCTAGCCTGCATGGGCTGGAGCCTGCCATGAGAACAACATATCACAGAATCCCAGGATGGTTTGGGTTGGAAGGGACCTTAAAAATCCTCCACTTCCAACCCCTGCCATAAGCAGAGATACGTTCTACTATCCCATGTTGCTCCAAGCCCCCTCCAGCCTGGCCTTGGACACTTCCAGGGATCCAGGGGCAGCCACAACTTCTCTGCCCAACCTGTGCCAGGGTCTCACTATCCCTTACAGCCAACAATCTCTTCCCAACATCCCATCTCTCCCTGCCCTCTGGCAGTGGGAAGCCATTCCCTGTGTGCTGTCCCTCCATCCCTTGTCCCAAGTCCCTCTCCAGCTCTCCTGGAGCCCCTTGAGGCTCTGGCAGGGGCTCCAAGGTCTTCCTGGATCCTTCCCTTCTCCAGGTGAACACCCCCAGCTCTCCCAGCTTGTCTGGGGATTCCAGTCCTTTGTAGCATCTCTGTGGCCTCTGGACTGGCTCCAGCAGCTCCATGTTCTCCTTTTGTTGGGAACCCCAGAGCTGGACATAGGACTCCAGGTCTCACTGGAGCAAAGCAGAAGGAGCCCTTGGAAGAGCTCTGCCCCACCACTGAGTGCATTTTTCCTTCCTGCCCCAGGCACTGGGATTTATTGCAGCATCCTCCAGCTGGAGAAACATGAGTAAAGGAAAAAGGCAAAGATAAGATGAGAGAACCAGCAGGTCTGTTCTAGGTCAGGGGACAGAGCAAGCAGCCACAAATTTTTAGAAGAGATGAGGGCTTGTACATCCATGGATGATTAACCCCCAATTAGCATGGCAACACAGAGGTGAGGGATTAACAGAGAGGTTGAGATGTGGAATAGTCATAACTTAAAATATTCTGAAAGTTTTGAGGGCAGATCTCATCTTTATGGAAGGACTGAGGTGCCTGATGGTTTTGGAGCTCTTGGAGGTGGCTCAGCAAACCAAAAGCACAGTAAATTCATAACCACTCCTTAATGAATGCAAAGTGATGGAAGGCAGGGAGACGAATTTCTGCTCCTCAGGCACCTTCCAGGGTCCTAAACTGCATCAAAGCAAGGAAGGGCCCTCCCACCAACACAGGCTGGAGTGTAGAGCCCTCTACTTCTTTGCAGTCACAGAGCAAAGCTCACAACATGTCCAGCTGCATACGGAAAGGGAGGGCGAATAATCCTGGCAATATTATAATGCCTTTGTATAAATCAGCATCACAGCCTCAGATGGGGAGAAAAGTAATGATGCAGAAAAGGCAAGAAGTGTTCAATCAATATTTCTGCTCCGCATCTGGAAAGAAGCTGGATGAGGTGCTTGTATCACATGAGGAGGATGAAGTACTTTCCAGTCCATTAGTAACCAAGGAGGTTGTTAAACAGCATCTACTAGCGATAAACAATTTTAAATCAGCAGGCCTGGATAGCTGGCTCCCAAGAGCCCTCCAACATCTGGCTGAGAAGCTCTCTGGCCTGCTGATGTTAATTTTTAATAAATCTTGGAATACCAGGGAAGATCCAGACAGCTGGAAGCATGCAAATGTTGCACTGATCTGCTACAGGGGCAAGTGGGATGGCCTGATGAACAGGTTGGCTTGCCTGCCATCAGTCATGGGTAAAATAATGGGAACCCTCCTGAAAATCACCCAGAAGAGGAATTATGAGATGGGAATTCAGCTAATGCTCATCAGAGAGGTTCTGCAGCAAACACACCATGTCAAACAAAGCTGATTTTGTTCTTTGAGGAGATTACAAGTTTGGTTAATACAGATAATTGCTTAGAGATAATATACATAGGCTTTTGTACAGCATTTGATTTACTACAGCGTAGCATGTTGATTATAAAATGAAAGCTGTATTATGAGAATAAAACACATGGGCACAGGATTCAGAGGTGATCTCAACAAATAGCTGTCAGAGGGGAATCAGGCTGTTTCCAGGGGGATTTCACAAGGCTCAATCCCATCCCCAATATTCAGCGTTTTCTTATCTGGAAGCAAATATAACATTGCTGCTGATCAATCAAGCTATGTGCTACACAAACAGGAGAGGCCAAGCCATCTGAGCAGGGCAGAGATGATGGCAGCCGAGCATCTGGCTGGGGTCATCACTCCACCTCAGAGGGTAAGAAGGGGACAGTCAGTGAAAAAAACAGAGGTAGGATGCTCAGAATCAGGGAGGTGATGCTGAAGCAGGTGCTGGTGGGGTCCATGTGCCCCCAGAGAGATGCAGACACTTGGTTCAGCAGGAGGGTAGAAGGTTAGATGTCACACATACTACAAGAGAAAATCCCTGGAGTGAGCATCAGGAGGTAAATCAGAGCCTGGGATGAGAGGGGTCATGATGAATGACCCCACACTGCAGGACTCTGCAGCATCTGGGGTTGGGCACTGCATAGGAAAGGACACACCAACCAGACCTTTCTATGCTTAATTCTGACACTGGCCTTTGCGACTCCAAGGAAATCAACTAAACCTTGAACCAGCTTTTTCTAAGAGGAATATCTCATCTGGCCTTTCATAGTCCTGAGCCTCAGCTGCCCCTTGGGAAGACACAACACTTAATGTATGGGTGAACACCTCAGAGACACCCCAAAGGGAAGCAGAGAGGCATGGAATGAGTGATCACCCCGTGGGCAGTCCTGCAGACTTGGACACCTGAATCTTGTCCACTGCGCCAAAAAACACTGACAGACAAAGTTTTTAGAAACCTTTATGCTCAAACAACCCTACATGAAGTGGCTTTGCTGCATTGTAGCTGCACCACTATCACTTACTAGCAATCTCTTCAACAACATATCTTCTCCCAGGTACTACCTTTTTTCTGAGGCATCACCACTTCAATTTTATTTTGCCTTTCTTCTACCCTCCCATTCTAGAAAAAAAGAAGTTATTCATATTCACATGGGAAAACATGGTGTGTAGCAAAAGCTGCTCATCCTGGGCACAGCAAGCCAACATCCATCCCTTGCTTGGGTGGGTGCTGCAGAGATGTGAGACCCAGCAAATTCATGGGAGACTGCATTTCTCTAGGTTCAGAGCAGAAGAGGGCCCTGTGGGAGAGAGGAGGGTTCATGCCCATCAGCTCAGGTGTGCTCCTCAGCCTCAAACCCCAAGGGTAGATCCCTGTCTTTGGTCTTCAGGGCATCACAGGAACAAGAAACAGGTCCCTTAGTGATTTGGACACACCAAGCCAGGTCACAGGAGCAGGGTTTCTTGCCCGTGCCCTCTCCTGGGTCTGGAAGGGCAGTCTGGTACTTTCTTTTTCTGCTGCTTCTGCAGCTGTCTTGGAAGGGACCAGATCTGCCCAATCATGCAAAAGACGAGGGGAAACCTTTCCATCTCCAGAGCCAAGAAAGCCCAGATCAATCCCATGACCACACCAGGCACATAAAGGTTAGACAACTTTATAGGATCCCACAGTGGTCACTGGAGCAGCAAGAACTGGGGAGAGGGTCTCACACAGGACTGACTCTGTGGCATCTCCCAGTGAGGACCACGATGGGCCCCCGGAGAGTCACCTGGGAGGTTTGTTCCCTAATCCCAGCCTGAGCCAAGCTCAAAGGATTACTCAGCTCCAGATACACCAATGTACTAAAGCTGGGAAATGGTCTCCATGAAATAGCATTACAAAAAAGCAAGAATTTTTTGGTCCTCGTGTTTTTGTCCTCCTGAAGTCCCACTCAAGGAAGAATTTAGTCACCAACCTATTTTTTTTACATATGTCAAGATTTGCAGAGGGCTTGTTACCACTGCAGTTCCCCATGGGAGTTTAGCATGAAGTCTGGTTAAGGGCATCCCACTCCCCTGACCTCACGTTTCCATGTGACTTTGCCACTAACCAGTGATGGAGAACTTGCTGCTCACAGTGTTCCTCACAGGCTTCCTCTGACTGCTCTTGCTTCAGGGACAGAAGGGGGTCAACAATGGAAATCCCAGTTGTTTAACCCAAACAGGGCCTATCCATCAACCCCTGAGCAGAGGACTAGAGTACATGGTTATTGCTGAAGGTGAATTCAAGGGATAAGGCATTAAAAGTCTTACCCAATGCTAGATGTTAGAAAATTTTTCAACCTTCAGAAAAAAACCCCAAAACCCAGTTTGTCTCAAAATCACTGAATCCCAACACACGCAGTTTTGGTGAGGTGAAGCCTTCTTCAAGAAAGCTGCAGCCACCTAATTGGGCTGCCCAGATGCAAGGTAAAAGTTAGATACTCATCCAAAAAAGACTACCTGGGGTCTCATCTGCAAATGCTGTTGGAAAGATGTGGCAGGTACCAGTCAAAGCTCTTGGACCCAGGATCATCTTCCTTGCTGTGGCTCCCATTACCCAACCTTCCAGCAGCTCAGTGGAGTCTTCATCTCCCCAGAGAGGCACTAAATTTTGTTGCCTCTTCCATCTTACCTGAACTTATTTGCCCCATCCCTGGGAACACTCAAGGCCAGGATGGACAGGGCTTGGAGCAACCTGGTCTCGTGGAAGGTGTCCTGTGGCAGGGAGGTTGGAACAAGATGATCTTTAAGATCCTTTCCAACTCAAACCATTCTGTCATTCTATGATTCTATGCACTAAAGGAGAGATAGGATCACCTTAGCATCATTCCTGCATATGCCTTTAAATAGCTGTGCTCGGCACAAAGTCCTCAGTGGGTGAAAGCCCTCCCAGGGAATGCCTCCCTGCGTTGCCTTTCCTGCCTCCCACCTTCTCTTCCTCCCTGGCTCTGCATCCATGAGCAGCCAGGGTGAGGAGCACAGCACAATCACAAATACTCCGTCCCTCCAAAAAAGGTATTACCTCCACTCCCACCTTCCTCCTTGCCTCCAGCCCAGCTCCCTGGGCCAGCATGTTTTTCCTCCACCACAATTAATGCTTGACGAGGCAGAACATCCCCCCCTCCCTCAGTCAAGCCCAAGAGACAGCACAGCCAGAGTAAATTACTTAGAAGAGAGGGAGAAAAATATAAAATTAAATAACCACAGCAGACAAAGGCTTCTTGTCTTAAAGCCCTTATTCAGCCAGCACATTGGACAGGTTGGCTCGGGTGATGCTGTGTAAGCAGGGGCTGTGCTGGGGTAGGTCTGGGCACCCCACTGCAGCACTCTCCCCACTTCAGCAAAAGGGACCCCTGGGCAAACTGGTGCTCACCCAAGCACCCAGTTTTAAGCAGATGATTTCACATTTAGGGAAACATGTAAGACCTGAAAGGTTCAACTGTTCCAGCAGGACATGATTTTTTCAACAGGTTGAAATTGTAATTGCATATTTCTCCCTCCATGCCCCCCCCCAATATAATAAAAAAAAGGAGGAGGAGGAGAAGTAAAACAGACTCATTTATCAAGTGCAGACAAACACTCGGCTGGACTCAGTGAAATGAAAATCAGTCAGTGACACTTGGTATAATGGCATTCCAGTTTGTTCTCCTAAACGATTCCTATTTTAATGAGTCCCTTTTGCTCCCGCACTAGTTTGTAGCCCCCACACTTTCTCAGGTCCTTCTGTGCTTTAATTTGATTTTAAAAAATTCCCAGTGTAGTATTTTTATTAACAAAAAGGCAAAAGAAAAGCAGGCTTGCTTCCCTCCTGGCTTACATGGGAGTAGGTAATGAATCTCTGAGTGCAGGAGTTGTCTCGGCTCTTATCTTCATGGCCTTGCTGTTCCCAAACCTACTTATTTAAAAAACTCCCCCATCACAACATAATGGGAACAGAGAAAGTCAGCAAAGAAACAAAAAGGCAATCAGGAGCTTTACAGAAGCAGGGGAGCACCATGATTTCCACCTGATCTTCTCCTGCTGGGACAGGTCTTTAGGTCAAGATACTATAAATGAGAAGAAGTTGCTTCAGGGAGTGTAATCATGAGAGATGTACTCTACATAGAATTCTATTTTTCAGCGCTTGGGCTTGCTAAGGGCTGCTCCACTTGGGTCATACTTGCTTTGCTATGGAAGTGATGGGATCCCAGACCTTGCAACCACTGTGTTGGTGGTGAGGTGTCTTGCCCAGGTTAGCTGGGGGTAACTTGCACCCAAATATCAGCTGCCCTGGGCTAAGGTGGTGGTCCCGGCTTTGGCAGGTCCCTGGGGAAGAGCAGTGGGTCTCCAATCCTGTATCAAACCTGTGTGGACCAGAGGTGGCCCCCATCAGCCACATCAAAGCTGGGGGTGAGGGCACTTCCAAGCCATTTCAACACGAATTTTGACCCATTCAAACACCACGTTACACTTACACAACCTGCTCCTGGAGGCTGCCCAAGCAAAAAGGTGTGTGGGTGCAGAAAACCCTCTAGAAAGCTCAGCAGAAGGTTGGGAACTGAGGGCTGTGTCAGTACCTTGCTCACCTCTGAACCCCATCACCACGGGCTCCTGCTCATGGTGGGGTCAGTGTGGTGGCCTCTCAGATGGCCCCCCACCTTGCCATGACACTCCCTCACTCCAAGTGCCAGAACAGGCATTGTCCTGGCTGAAAGATGGAGCAGGGATGGCTTAAACAGTCAGGGGAAGGGAATGAGAGGTGCAGGAAGGCCCCACACACCCAACTCCCCCGTGTGTTAACAGGGAGGACTTTGTTCTGCAGGTGGGTGGGTGGGATGCAGGCAGGGGGTGCAGGAAGGGAGAGATAAGGAATCCTGACCCCTTGGGAAAGGAGTCACTCAGGAACAGCCCTGGAAGGATGCCAGGCTCTGGAGGAGCTTGCAGCCTAAGCCAGGTCATGGCTGGGGTGACACTGATGAAGTGGAGATATCTAGGGTCAGTCCATCCTCTTTCCTCCCCAACACTCCAAGGCTGTGGGACAGAAGAGGCATCAAACATTCAGCAAGAGGCCAGGAAAGCAGCAGCTCCAGTCTCCCCAGTTTCACTGGGGGCCAGGATAGAGAAGGAGAGTTTATAATCAGGACTATTCGAAAGGGAGACTGGTTTAAAACCCTGCAAAACCTCAGCAAACCTGGTTAACATCAGCCTAACCAGGCTCAGACATAGCTCTTGCCTTCAGAGCAGGGGAACAAATGTTACACGTTTATACACCAATTTATTTCTAACCATTTAAGAAATCAACATTTCCCTCCCAACCCCCTTCCCTGGAGTAGCAGGCTCGCAGCTCAGAGTCAGTGTTACTCCTAGTTCCCAAAGCCTTGGAGAAACACTTGACCTTCATTATTTCCCTGTTTTAATTTCCAACCTCCCTTTGCTAACCCTCCCTGATGGAACTCTGCCAGACTTCCTCCCTCCCTGGAGACCATCCTTGCTGCTATTTTGCTTGGGTTTTAATCACCTACTTTGATGCCTCCACTTCAATTTTTTACAGCCTTCCTCGGTACTGTGCCATCTCACCAGCCTTTTTGGGAGTACCAGATGGACCAGCCAGATTACTATTAGGAAATATCTACTGTTTTCTTGGTTTCTTCCCTACCCTGGGAAAAGCTTCAAAGCCACTCTCCCTGCTGGCAGGATTCCTGGGAGAAAAGCTCCATGGACAAGGCCAGCAATCACAGAGTCCCTGAATGGTTTGGATTGGAAGAGACAAAGCCTATCTCACTCCAAACCCCTGCCTTGGGCAGGGTCATCTCCCACTATCCCAGGTTGCTCCAAACCCCATCCAACCTGGCCTTGGACACTTCCAGGGTTGGGGCAGCCACAGCTTCTCTGCCCAACCTGTGCCAGGGCCTCCCCACCCTTATAGCGAAGAATTTCTTTCCAATCTCTAGTTTAAATCCCCCCTCTGACAGTGTGAAGCCATTCCCTGTGTGCTGTCCCTCCAGGTCCCTGTTCCAAGTCCCTCTCCAGCTCTCCTGGAGTTCCTTTAGGGTCTGGAAGGGGCTCTAAGGTCTCCTTGGATCCTTCTCTTCTCCAGGTGAACACCCCCAGCTCTGAAGAGCCCAAGCAGTGTGACAGTACAGCTTTAGGTCACGTCCAGGGTTCACCAACTGCCCTAAACGGCCCAACACCCACAGGCTGATGCACCAAACCCCAGCTGTGCCTGCTGGAAGGTTCTCTCCCAACTCTCTGCAACAAGCTCAAGATTGTTCTAAAACCCAAATAAAGAGTAATCCCTCTTCCAAATCTTACTTTTAGCTCTTGTTTTCATTGCCATTCCCAAACAACATCCAAGCCTTATCTGAGTGTTAAATACCCAGTTTGGAGGCATCCCCTGGCAGTCAATTTCACAGACCCAACCCAGTAGGAAAGCATTTTCTCATGGACACAGCTGCTTCCTTAAACAGACCTTTTGATATGAGATATGGAGATCAGAAACATCCAGCATTCTTTCTCTGGCCACTCAGTAGTTTAGAGATCCCCTTGTCCCTGCCTCTGTTTGTCTCTAAGCCTCCCCCATAGCTATTTCCAGCCTCTCAGTGATTTTTTCCTCTGGCTGGTAATTGTTCTCATTGCCCTTGGCTCACAGATGGTCCTTGGAGAGCTCATTGCTGATGTGGTGCCAGCTCTCCTCCATTCCAGCTGCTAAAGGGCATTAGGAAACAAGCTACCACTCAGCAGCGACCTTTCCTCTGCTCCATCTGCTTTCCACACCTGGGCCATCGCTGGAAAAGGGTTTGCTCACCAAAGCTGCCACAGCTGGGCAATGTCTAAATCCCATCAGAGCATCCAGGTCACCCTCCAGCCCCTCTAATCACCCACCCAAAGCTTCCCAGTTCTATCTGGATGTCCCTACCCACCCTTCCTCTTTGACATCCCTCCTGCCATGCAGCTGAGTCACTTCCCTTCCCCAGACCTCTTCTTCAAGCTTTCCCATCCTTTTTGGCTTGTGAGAGCAGTCCTAGCCCTGCAAATCTCACCCACAGAGGAGTCCTCTGTACTCACAGAGCAGCCCCTGGGCTGAAATCCTTTATGTTGAGGGTTATAAAACACCAGCAGAAGTTGCCCAGAGAAGCTGTGGCTGCCCCATCCCTGGAAGTGTTCTAGGCCAGGTTGGACGGGGCTTGGAGCAAAATAGTCAAGTGGAAGGTGTCACTGCCCATGGCAAGGGTTGGACTCCATGGCCTTCAAATGTCCCTTCCAACCCAAACTATTCTGTAATTCTCTGATTCCTGCCCCTGAGATCCAGCCCCACTCCACAGGGACAACCTGGACTGCCACCCAGGCATGATGGATGTAAGTGGAAGAAAATAAGGGGTGAGAAAAAAACACAGCAGAGCAGACAGGAGGTGAAAGGAGGTCTTATTTTTCACCAAGCCAAGTTGTTTTTGGAGGCAGAGACACTAAGTTCATTCATGAAGCAGCTAAGTGCAGGGTTTTCAACGGAAACAATGAATTAACAAGGATGAGCAGCAACAGGATAATGAGCAGCAACAGGATAAATGACCTTTTTCCTGCCTCCCAAAGTGTCCCATTTCTTTCCTAACCAAGCAGCCAGCAGCCCATTTAGCTTCAAGACACTCAGCCCCAGCAACCTGGTGCCTCCCGGGAACTCCAAGGGCTTGGAGAGGAGCTTTCCACAGAGCTGCCTTCTTCCTATGGCTCCACACCCTTCCCACTCGAACCCATGGGAGCTGGGGGCTGGAGAGGACCCCACATCACAGTGGGAAGGTGAAGCATGGATATTACCATCCAGCCCCATGGCCAAAGCCAAGGCATCATGGAATGAAGCTGCATTGGGAAAGTTCAAACTGGACACCAGGAACAGGCACTTCACCCAGAGGGTGCTCAGTCTCTGGGACAGGAATGTGGTCATGGCCCCACGCCTCAGAGTTCAAAGAGCTTCTGGATGGTACTCTTTAGTTTTAGACAGTCCTGCAAGGAATGGAGAGTTGTATTTGACGATTCTTATGGCTCCCTTCCAATTTAGAATCACAGAATTATTTAGGTTGGAAAGGCCCTCTGAGTTGAGTCCAACTGTTCCCCAGCACTGCCAAGGCCACCACTAACCCATGTCCCCAGGTGCCACATCCACACAGCTTTTAAATCCCTCCAGAGATGAGGACTCCACCACTGCCCTGGGCAGCTTTTTCCAATGTCTAACAGTCTCTTTCCATGAAGGAATTTTCCAATATCCAGTCTAAACCTGCGCTGGTGCAACCTGAGGCTATTTCCTCTCCTCCTGTCCCTGTTCCCTGGGATCAGAGCCCAATGCCCCCCAGCTCCCCCCTCCTGTCAGGGAGGTGCAGAGCCAGAAGGTCCCCCCTGAGCCTCCTTTTCTCCAGGATGAGCCCCCCCAGCTCCCTCAGCCTCTCCTGGTGCTCCAGCCCCTTCCCCAGCTCAATTCCCTTCTTTGGACACATAACTCCAGATATTCTGGGATCCTGTGACCTGTGAACACCAGCCCAGTGGGATCCAACTCAGCCCATCCATGGAAAAAAAAATCCTAGTTCACTGCAAACCCTGGTGCCTTTCACCAGTGTGCAATTTGGCTTCAAACACATAGAAAGAATGTGGTTTGACTTTCAGTTTCTGCTATCTCAGAATCTATCAGAGGGATATACTACCTTATACTAACGTAACGGATTAAAGCAGAAGATGAAATGCTGTTCCATTATCTATTTATTAAAAGCACCACTTGAACTGCTTTTATTCAGTGTACATCTCCTAGTAAAGAGGCACTCCTTGACTGTGTAAATCAGTGAGCAATTGTGTTTTAACAGCCATTAGAATGGCATTTCCCCACGCTTTTAGATGGACTATCAGACAGAAAACCTCTTCCAAAACTCACTTATCGTAACAGGCATGATAACAGAGCTCTTTACTGCTCCTCCACCACCAAGACAAATACAAAATGGGCTTGTAAAACTCACAAAGCAGAGATCATTCCCATTTCTGCTGCATGAATATCCCTAATGACAGGTCAAAATAAATAATTTTGTTAGCAGAGAACTGTGCAACTCCCACTGATGGATGGGACTTCTAGTAGGTGATGAAATGCAGGCTGCAGTTCCCAATCCACCAAAGCTACCTGTTCCATGGGAATCAGGTCTCACAGAGACAGAAAGGATGAAACCACTTTGAATTCACCAGTTCTCTGAGCAAAAGGTGAAGAAATTATGCCAAACTTTCAGTAAAAGATTTCAGGTGTGAATATAGCAATATATCTGAACTGCATAACAAAAGTGAGATTGTTGGATCCTCTCTTTGCTCCACCAAAATAAACTGGGTTTTTGCTTGGTCAGGAATATTTTTCCATGCCAGAAAATACTTCCCTTCTTTTTGCCAGATTTTGCTGCTTTGGTATTTGAATTTTATTTACGAAGTGTTTCCATAAAGAAACCTGAAGCAAATGTCAGATCTGTTGAGAAAAAGGGAAAGGGATGCATCCATACACACGGGGAAGGATACCCAAGGTCTGCAAACTATATGAGTGGATGGATGGGATGGATGGATGGATGGATGGATGGATGGATGGATGGATGGATGGATGGATGGATGGATGGATGGATGGATGGATGGATGGATGGATGGATCCCAACAACTCTGCTGCTGTCAGAAGCATTTCAGCACTGTAGCAAACTCAACGCTGAGGTTGATGCCCCTGTTCCTTCCTCTTCTGTGGCTACCTCCACTTTATCACTTGCTGCAGATAAATTAGAGCACTGCCTTGCTGGAGAAAGCCCAGGGCCCAGCTGTGTCACCTGGAAGGACACCCATGCTTGGCTGGCTGGTTACCCAACCTGATGCACCCCAAGCTTCTGGCTGCCCTTACATGAGTTAAATTCTGACAGGGCTGACAAACCTAAAAGATCATTTAAAACCACAACTGCTTCAAATTCAGCTTGCTTCAGCCTGTGACCTCCTTGGCACGATGTCCCTTCAGCACGGCAGCCCTAAACAGGAGCTGACAGTGCTTTGCAACCTTTTGAACCAGCACTCAGGTCCCTTGGGAAACTGAGGGGGTGATTTCTCTCCACGGTGTGCAAGCTCCCTGGCTCTGACAGCCCTGCTCTTGGGCTGCCTGGGAGGGGATCAGCATCCCACTCCCTCCACTTGGTGGTGTGAAAGGTCACTAGGGAAGGTGCACTTGTCACCAGGAATAAACCATTACACAGAAGTTGTGTCACATCTTCTTTCTGAGAGGATGGAGACAGCTGAAGTCAGGGAAAATCTCTCCTGATGCCAATGGGGTTTGGCTCTGTCCCGGAGCAGTGGCCAGAAATGCCAAGCAGCAAGGAGTAAAACCTCTCCTAAATGACATAGGCTATCAGCTGGTGTGGAGTGAGCCCCAGGAGACACTTAGGGCAGGTGTCCCTTCACACTGAGGTGCCAACCAGTCCAGTCTAACAATCTCCTTAACAGAAGTCACCCCATTACCATGAAGCTTGGACAGTGCCAGCTTCCCAGTCAAGCTAAATAAATCCCTTCCCTTTGCTTTCCTTGACAGCACATCTTATCCAGAGCTATTCTGAGACAAGAGCCACCAGTGGACCTGAGAGAACCTGGTTTGAGGGCTCCAGTTCAGGAGAGTGTGGATGATCCCCTGTGCTTCTGAGATGTTAGTTTTCCACATTTTACTACCTTTATGTAACAGAATGATGTTAGAGAAGACTTAATTTCCCTCTGCAATGGGTACTAAGCCAGAAACAAGACTAGAGCAAGAGTGACACACACACAGAAGGGAAGCAAACATCATCATCTTCTGGGGGGGAGAAGCCAGGGCCAGCCAGCAGCAATGTCTATCTGCTCACGTAGCTCAGCAATATCCTAGGAACACGAGCATGTATCAGAGACCCCCTGAATGAGATGTTGTGCAGGGGATTGAAGACCAGAAGAAAGCAGCACAGCCTAGCACAGGACTGTGAGGAAACAAGCCCAACAGCCACCAATTTCGTGTAGCCTCACCTCTAAAAGGAGACCTAGACCAAGCTCTTCTTCCTGGCTCTGCTGCTGCACATACTTTGGAGAGGCTCCTTCCCCCAGCTGAAGGCTACGAGGTTGCCCAGGGGGTCACTAAGCCAGATGTGGCTGCCCTTGGCACTGCTGCACTGGAGACCAGACTGCAGGATTAACCTCTCAGCTGGCAGCAGTGGGAGGCAGAGCTGACACAGGCAGGGGTGTCACCACACTAAAGGGCTGGCGAGCCCAAGTCTGGCCCCTCTGCTCCTCACTGAAATGTGGGTCAAGCCACAAGGTGACAGTTAGTGCTGGCAGAGCCGTCCCTGCCCACCAAGGTGCTTCCAGCACTGTATCAAAAACTAAAGCACAGCAATAAAAATTAAAAGAGAAGTAATATGGATCATAAAACCCAAGCACAAGACTAAAAAGTCCCCGGACACTGATGTATCATTAAGACAGGGAATGAACCTCCCCTTACAGTGCTGCCAAACCCCTTTTCATGAGAAATTATCCCGGTTTATGGTTACTGTCTTATCAAAGACAAGCCAGGCTTTTGCTGCCTGGCTCCTCGGTGTTAAGGCAAAAGATGCTGGAAAGGCTGAGAACTGGTCTGTCACCCCTTTTTTGTGCCTCATTTCCCAAGTGGGTTTTGTGGCTGAGACCATCAGCACCTTGAGCTAATGACTGCACACCTTGTTCATGAAGGATACAGTGGAGAAATGCTAGACAGATCCACAGAATCATAGGATGGAAATTAACTATTGAAGGCCATCTAGTCCAGCCCTCGTATCACTAGACCAGGTTGTTCTGAGCCCTGTCCAACCTGGCCTTTAACACTTCCAGGGACTGGACATCCATCACCTCTCTGATAACTAAAACAACTGGGCACAGCCTAAAAAGGCTGCCAATCTGAGCTCTAATGAAACAAAACATTATTTTGCTAAAAGTTCTCCATCCCCCAGCCTTGCAGTGACTGATAACTCGCAGGCATCCTCCCCATCTCAATATCCCTCTCTTCTCCCACTCCATAAAGTCCAACAGAAACAGCAGTGCAGCCTCAGGAGTTTTGCAGGGGGGGACCAGGAGGGTGTTGAATTTTAATTCATTTGGACACAAAGCTGAGGTTTTAATCATCCCCAGGGCTGGTGGGAGATTCTCTGCCTCCCCCCACACTACCCATCATCTCCATCCCCCACCAGTGTGGCCCCTGTGACCCATTAACATCCCCTTCTTCTTGTAAATATTGCCTGAGCACTCCTGCCTGCCCTCCTGCCCTCAATTAATTGTGGCCTGGGGGAGAAGCAGGTAAGAAAGCACTCAAATTTAACTGATCTCCACAGATGGTAGAAATGGAGCTCAATGTGACAAACATGGGCAGCGGGGATGGGCAAGAGCACAGCAGGGAGGACAGCAGAGCCTTTCTTGCTCAAACATCCTCATGGATGCCTGGCTGTCCTCATCTCCCATCACTCCATGGGATTTGAAGAAAGTTTGCACACCACAAGGTTTGATTCTCAGGGGAAAACCCTGCTCTGGAGCAGGTTCTCCTTCCAAGCAAAACCTCCCCTCTGCGGAATGCCTTGCTCCTCAGCCATGAGGCCAATCCCACCAATCCCAATGGAGTGGACGTCCCATCAGCCACACTTATCCCATGATATAACACAGAATTTGAGCCCACACAAGCTCTGCAGCTCCCAAATCCAACGGGAGCCTTGGAGACCCCTGCATTAGGAACCAAAAGCAATGGCAAGAAACATCTGGAAAGAAGGTCAGGTTGAACGGGGCTTGGAGCGACCTGGTCTAGTGGAAGGTGTCCCTGCCCATGGAATCAGGGTTGGAATTGGATGGTCTTTAAGGTCCCTTACAACCCAAACCATTCTGTGACTCTAAAATAAGTATCTCAGGCTTCAAACAGGACCTTCAGCATCCACGGGGATAGCAGAAACATAACTGGTACCTTCAGCAGGGTACCAAGCTCCCAGGGCCTGCTGCAAGGAGCAACAGGTCACTCACAGAGCAGCCCCAACCCTACCCAGAGGTGTTTGTGTTGGAACAAATCAAAGGCCAAAGAAATAGGT
Organism: Calyptomena viridis; assembly: GCA_013390005.1. Classification (NCBI taxonomy): domain Eukaryota; kingdom Metazoa; phylum Chordata; class Aves; order Passeriformes; family Eurylaimidae; genus Calyptomena; species Calyptomena viridis. The sequence goes on from WEIV01021486.1 coordinate 284,337, forward strand.
TGATTTTTTTTTCTTTTTTCCTAAGATATGACTAAACTCCATGAGCAGGTAGTGCCTCAGCATCCTGCAAGCAACGCTTTCAACATGAGGGAACAAAAGGCTATGGCAGGGAGGGGAATGGTGGGAAACCTTACGGGCTCCCAAGCTTCATTTGAGACCTGGTGTTTGCAGCACAGGCTGTATTTCATCTTTTCATAAGTAACTCTTACCAGGAAACATTACAAAAAAGGGGGCATTTCAAGGCAGAAAAGTTGGTCTCCAAACATCATTTTATTTTATTTTTTTAAAAACCTTTTGTTAGCCACCCTTCTGGGGAGCGGATCCAGCAGAGGCAATACAGTGCAACGTGCACTCCTAAATTAGTTTCCAGGCACTTGGGATGCTTTATTATTCATTTCCTCCAAATATTAGGCAATGCCTTTCGCCCCTTTCAAAGTCTATACGAGGGGTCTTTGATGCATTGTGGGACTTGAAAGTTTCAGGTCTAAAGAAGCATTTCTTTTAAGTCCTCCCTTTTATCAAGCATATTCTGTTCTGTTCGCTATAATGCACACAATGGCATGAGAGTCTTGACCTGCTTCATGTCTGATGAGTTGAAATCTCAGATGCATAGGATAAAACAGCCATTCCTAGCAATACAGCTTAAACACTTAGGGCTCTATTCAGGCAAATATTACCCAGGGGTCTGCCACGCCACTGAAAAGCTGCAGAAATTGGCTCCGCAGACGGCTGACCAATTCAGCAGTGAGAAATGACCCTGCTACATTAACTCCCCTTTTCATTTCACCCCGGGCGAGCCGGGGTCTGGAGGTAACCGCAGCAGGAGGTGAGAGCCAGCTGAAGCCAGATTAATTTTCTTTATATAAAGTATTTTTGTGTGCGTGTGTGACCATGAATGTCATTACGCGGATCTGCAAAAGAAGGAGAGTAATGACATTAGGGCAGAGGCGCAGGAATCAGTGAGGTTTCTGTCTTATGGTGACACCTGAGAGCTGTCATGTCTGCTGGAAAAGTAGAATTTGTAGTCTTTAAGACACTGCAAATGTCTCAGATAACCAGGTCTCTGCCTCTGCAGAAGGTATGTGGGACCTTGCTGGGTCGCTTCACACCATCCAGCATTGGTCTCCTCCATGTGTTACCCAGACTTGTTCCATAACAATTTACCCTGTTTACAGGTGTTTTTTTACTGTTTACAGTAGCTTAGAGATGGCTCCTGCCCTGCCCAGTAATATGCTGGACTCGGGACAAGTATGCAAAGTAAATCTTACCCTTGTAAAAGCAAACACATTTCAGTACAAAATTCAATGTTTTTGTCCTTTAGACAACTGCACTGACATGTTTTTACAAAAGTACCAGGCTATTTTAGGATTTTAATCTTCTCTTATCAATCTCCTCTTGACAGGTTAGAACTAGGAAAGATTTCCTAAAGGGTGATCTTGAAATGCAAGAGTAAAATTTAATGTATGGGCTGGAGAGCTCCTAAGTGGGTTGAAGCTGCTGGAATTTGCCTTGCATGTTTTATACCTTAGGAGCAAAAGATGTCTCTGGAACATGTCAGAAAAGGACTGTTCAGACTATATGGGAAAATGTTTGTAAGAGAGTGGTCCTTGACTGTCCCAGTGCTATGCCTTGGTATGCCTGCAATCCCAGTCTGTCAGCCTAAAACCAGTTTTAGGCTTAACCCAAACATTTCACTGGGAAGACCATTTGTTGAGCTATATAAAAGGAAAGAAGTTCATCTTGCATGACTAAAACCTAGCTATGCCTTTCCTGATACTGACAAAACACCCAGCAGCATCTCCAAAGCCCATAAAATGGGAATAAGTGTGTCTGCAGCCCGTGGCTCGGGTGTGTGTGATTCCAGCAGGATTAGCTGTAAAAGCAAATCTGATTCAGAAGGATACAACCTCCCAACCCATCCACCTCCTCCAGGATGCTGCAGACCCAGACTGGTGAGCACATGGCTGATTTTAAAAAGATGCTGAGCATCTCTCCCATCGCAGCAACAGGTACCAAAAATAATATCATAAAGACTGGACAGGGCTCTGAGCAACCTGGTCTAGTTGAAGATGTGCCTGCTTATTGCAGGGGTGTTTGGACTAGGTGTCTTTTAAGGGTCACTTCCAACCCAAACTATTCTATTCTATTCTATTCTATTCTATTCTATTCTATTCTATTCTATTCTATTCTATTCTATTCTATTCAACTTACATTACCCACCTGGTTAGAGGGCTTTCATAGAAGCCTCTTAAGCATCTTTATTAAAAGACCATCAGGACATATGGGGTTTGTGCCCTATGTGTGAGTTGCTGCAGTGCTGGTCTGCTGGAGTGGAGCTCACAATGTCATTATTGTGTGTCCTACAAATCCTCGGAGTTGATAAGGAAACTCCAACGATGTGATGATTTATCAGTTTACAGGCTGAAATTCTTTCAATTGAGATAATAATTCTAATCCTTTGTGGTAAATGAGAGTTTTTGCTCGGGAACTCTGGCAGGAGCAGAGCCAGCACAAAGATGGGACCCATTGCTCAAAAGTCAGCAGAAAGATGCTGAGAGGAGCACCTGCACAAATTTTAAGGAGCCTGAAACAGCTCCTTTGAGAGAGACAGAAGAAAAGAAGCAAAACTGCAGGAGAAACAAAATCTATTTGTAAACCCCAGGCAGAGCTGACATGAGACAGCCAGCAAAGGAGAGAAGAGATGATAATGGAGCCTCACGGATAGTTCACAGGATTATTAGACACCCTCCAACTCAAATACGCTGAGGAGCCAACTATTTAATGCTAAAGACAGTGCAAACGGATGCTTAGTAAACTGAATCACTTTGGGATTGTTGGAACTCAAGGGACCAGACCCCCGCTGGTGTAAATCAGGAAAGCCAGCTTGATGAAATAACCAGTGCTTCAGATACACACTGGTCCTCTGTCTCTGCCAGGAGAGCAGGGGCTGGGGTGCACAGAGGGGAAATGCAGCTGGAATTTGGGAGCAGATGGGTGCAATGTGTACCTGGGGTGGGGAAGCACAGTCGACCAGGGTGGTGATGGCACTCAGCTCTGCAGCTGGTGGCTTTCCAGGCTGCCCTGTTTAGAGGCAAGGGGGTTGCTGCTCCCAGGAAGACAGTCTTGGTTTATTTTCTAGTTAATTGCAAAGAGGCAGCAGAGAAGCAGTCGGAAGCATGACAGCCAGAGAGGAGTTTGGTCTCTGCTCCAGGCACTGATCAGCACCTGTTTTGGAGTCAGGGATGATTCCCGGGAACAAAGCATCACTTCCCAGGCTTTTCTGCAGGGAGGGGTGTTGGAGGAAAGCAGAGTCTCAGCACCTGCCCTGACTGCCTTGCCAGGAGGTGACCCTGCAGAAACACCACCCCCTCACCTGGGCTGCTCTTGCATCCAGAGGGGAGCAACAGGCTTCTGCTCATCCTAGAGTGCTGCCCAAACTAGCCCACATGGAACATGGGATAAAACCATCTCCGTGAACTCTAAATGGCTCCTACATTTTTAAATATCTGAAGATTGCCTCTTGAAACCACATTGTGTCACCTTCTCCCTTCATCTACACTCATACCTATACTGTAGGAGCTGAGATGTGCCTTAAAATCCCCATCTCTCCATGATCCACTCACCACCAGCACTGCTCCTGCATATCCATGCAGCCCAGGCTGCAGCAGAGACCCAAGAATAGAAACAAGAAGAAATTCTTTATGAGGAGGGTAGTGAGGCACTGACACTGAGAGGTGGTGGATGTCCCATCCCTGGAAACATTCAAGGCCATTGCATCAACCTGGTCTAGTGGAAGGTGTCCCAGCCCAAGGAAGGGAGTTGGATTAGATGAGATTTAAAGGTCTTTTCCAACACAAACCAGCACTGATAACCCAGCACTAAGATGCCACTCAGCATCCTTAACACAGTATGGGGCCCAGAGGGGAGATGTGAGGATTCTGCCCCTGATGGATGGGAACCTGCTGAGGGTTTGTCCAGTGCAAACCAGGCAGCTGTTCATGAGAAGATGGTGAAAAACCCCCCAGCCTCCCACCAGGTGCAATGCAAAATACTTCAGTTCTGCAACATCAACTCAGGATCTGGCTCTGGCACGTCTGAACCAGCATAGATGACAAAAAAAAGGATTCTCCTTTCCTGCTGTTCAGGACCTTTAGGCAAACATCCAACTCACAGCCTCCTGCATGACAGCTGCAGAAAACAGGTCTGGAGAAGACCTTGAAATGTCACCCAGATCACAGCCCCATGACTGGGTCTGAGACAGGGCCAAGAACAACAACAGCCGAAAGCTCTCCAAGCATTAACAAATATTGTTGCTCAGAGCACTCCCGTGCAGCTGCCAGCCTGCTCCTTCCAGCACTGCAGCACTCAGAACACACACATTTATGAGCATCTTCTATGGATTTACAGGAGGAGCATTTAGAGGTTCAGTTGTTGATGACAGCAGAGAATCGTGGTGGTGGTAAAGATGCTTTGTGCTGATCCATCAATGTGATAAACTGTCTCCTCTCCCACAGGAAATCTGAATATAATCCTGAAGGGCAGGATTAGACCCCCAGGATCCCAGAAATATATCAGGACAAGCCCAATTTGTGTCCTGCTTGCCAGGAGCCACCAGCTTCCCCCACAAGCTCGCTCAGATGAGTACTCACCAGTACCCTTGGTTTTGTTTCAAACTGGTGATGCTCCCTTTGCTCCTCTGACCATTTCCTAAGGAACACGGGAGAGAAAAAAAAAAAAAACAGTAGAAAAACCTTCATCAGATCCAGGACCGTCTGGTTAAGAAAGGCCAGCTCTGGAGACACCTTCTGCCAGCACGATGAGAAAACACAGAGCCAGGCCTGCTTCTGCTCTCCTGCCACACACGTTTCCATGGTCAGTTCACCTGCTCATCGCCCTTCCCTGTATCACAAAGTCACCTAGCAACACCATGCCATGGAGGTGCAAACCCACCCCGTCCTCCCACTGTATCACATCTCCTGTGACAGCTGGGAGATGAACACTCCAGAAAACGACCACAGCCAAGCAGCTTTGGCTGCTTCACCCATCCCACTCCCCAGCTAAACATTATGCTTTGGGAGTATCAACTTCCCGGAGCTTTTACAGCCATAGTTTCATTGTCAATGGTAGCTGAGTGGTACCCACAGTGGTACCTGAAGTGGTACTGAAGTCCCACGGATGCTGGGGGGAAAGTGTAGGACCAGCATTCCCCCCAACTCTGCCCCTAAAAGTCTTCTGCCCCTCTTAGCTTGGGAAAAACTTTGGAGAAACGAAGCTCTAGACAAGCTCCTGGCCATCACTTGCACTTGCTAGTTATGAGACTGCAAATGATGGAGGCTGGCATTTCCAAACAGGAAGCTGACACCTCCATGTGGGAGGTGTTAGGTGAGTGGGACTGTCACCAGCATGTTCCAGAGAAGATAACAAAACACGCTGATGGATGATAATACAGGTGGCTGTTGAGGGACAAGATGGCTCATCAAGTGGGCAGCACTCAGGGCTGATGAAGGAGATCAGCAGGAGGGTGTTTCGGGGGACCTGACTCCATTTCAGCACAACCTCAGGGTGTGAGACCCCCACCAGCAGGCAGGGCCATCACATTAGCGGAGTCCTGAGCCCTCCAGTACAGTTTGGGATGGAGGGGCAGGTGGTTCAGGTCTCCTCCTGGGTAAGGACAGAGAGGAAGACCACCATGGCTATTACAAGACTGACCACATATGATATGGGAGTCCACACCTGGAAATTGCTCCTGTGGCTCGGCAGTCAGATGGAGAAGCAGTATCTGCATGTCAAAGAAGTAATGAGCTCATGATGTGGGGTATTTTCCCTAAAATGGCACCAACAGCTCACATCTGTCCTTAAACCTGAGCTTGTACCTGAGTTTTGGCCAGGGTCTGGGGGTTCCCACCAACGCATGGAAACTGCAACAGAAACAGGATCTCTATGCCAAGGCTTAGTGGTGTGCAAAGCAAGGAAACAGCCACTCACTGTGTACGTCTCTCAATTTTACATAAGGTTGAAATCAAGGCAAGGAGACATTTGTTATCATGGGACAGCTGGAGATGAAGACACTGCCTTCTTTTACCAGGGTTCTCAAGAGGTCCCTGACTGAATCAAGCACTGAAGCATCTCCTTTCCTTCTCCAGGCAGCCCTTGCAATGGGTTTACTAGGGCAGGGTCCCCCAGCACCATTTCCCACTACATGTGACACAGGGAAGCAACTGGGATCCCTCTCCCACCTTGTCCCTGCTTTAGAAGAAGACACTGATCTCAAGTCAGCCTTTATGGGATTCTCATTATTTTCACGGAAAGTGCCAACAACATTTTTCAAGTTAGGCTGACAGCTGGATGACTGTCCCAGGTCGGAGGAACCAAGGGGCTCTGAACACTCTATCCAATTTATTAAACTGGTGAGATAATTGCTGTGCATGTACACTCAAGGAACGGAGGGAAAACCAGGAAGGGTAACCTTCGTGATGGCCTCTAATTTTCCTCCTCATGCTTCTACAACCACCAATCCAAGGACATTCAGGCAGTAGGCAATATATGAAGCACAGGTGAGTGATGGAGCAAAGAACACTGCAGACAAGCACCGGGGCCACAATCAGCCCCAAGAAGGGAACTTCCCTGCAGCTAATGAGTCCATCTGCCTTCAAGAGCACCCAGCTGCTCTGACCTTTGTGCACTCCTTCCTCAGCCCCAGCCCTGCTCAGATCATTAGCTGACAAGGAACCGCCACTGCCGAGGACTAATGGCTCATTTGCCACCCAGCAGCCAAAAGTGATCAGCAAGGGGACAAAAAGCTTAATGGAGTGTCAACATGCCCATGTGGGTCAGCACCATCATCTTTATTTAGGGCAAAATTCCCAGGGAAGGCTGCAAAAATCTTGCAATGCCTTGGCTTCATTCCAGAGCTCATCAGCTTTGCTAAGGTTGAAGCACAACCTCCTCCTGGCACCAGGGCAGGGGTTGGCAACACATTTCCCCAGAGTAACACTGGGCTTCAGCTTTAAGTTCTACCTAAAGTCTCCTCTCTATAGGTCCTTCATTGCAGGCAAGGGCAACTCAGGGATACAACAACTTGCAATGCAACACCTTGTCGTAGACAGGTTGATGTCTTCTCACAAGCTATAGGAGAGGAGGAAATGGCCTTAAGTTGCATCAGGGCAAGTTTAGATTGGATTTGAGAAAAAATTTCTTCATGGAAATGGCTGTCAAGGCACTGGGGACATGGGTTAGCGGTGGCCTTGGCAGTGCTGGGGAATGGTTGGACTCAGTGGTCTCAGAGGTTTTGTCCAACCTAACAACAGTCATGGTCCACCCTCTAGCCAGCAAACAGGGAGCTGAGTGCCCCGGTGCCCTTGTAGCAGTTTCCAAAATAGGATGGGTATCGCTGAGAGCAGCCCAGGCTTCATTCTCCCATTCCCAAAACACACGTGCAATGAAAAGCTGTAAATCAACCACACTTGCCTGTGGCTTCCCCCTCAGCCACAAGGTCCCTTTTAGCTTCTTGGGGTGGTTTGTAGATGAATCGAACACACCCTCCTGGATAGGACACTCAAGTGTCTAATTACCCTCCTTGAATACATCACTGACATGCCACATCAGCTCACTCATGGGTCTGTTCCCCTCACCACGTGTCTCTACAAGTGGAGCTTCTGCCTCTCTTTAGCACACTGACCTCTCCATTGCCCAGCTAGGCTGAGCTAAAGAGCTGGGAAAGACACTTCCCAAACAAACTGGTGATGGGCTGTGCTTGTCCTGCTCTTGAGGTCAACCCCACATGAAGAAACAGCCTTTATGACAGGATCACCGAATAGTTTGGTTTGGAAGAGACCTCTAAAGGCCATCTAGTCCAAATCCCCTGTCATGGACAAGGATACCTACAACTCGATCAGGTTGCTCAGAACCCTGTCCAGCCTGACCTTGAATGTTTCCAGGACTGGGGCATCCACAGCTTCTCTGGGAAAGTTATGCAAGTGTTTTACCACAGTTACTGTAAAAACATCTTCCTAACAGGTAATCTAAATTGATCCTCCTTCAGTTTAAAACCATCATCCTATTGCAATAGACCCTGCTAAAAATGTTTGCCCTCTTTCAGCACTGGAAGGCCACAATAAGGTCTCCCTGGATCCTTCCCTTCTCCAGGTGAACACCCCCAGCTCTCCCAACCTGGCTCCAGAGCAGAGGGGCTCCAGCCCTGGGAGCATCTCCGGGGCCTCCTCTGGACTCTCTCCAGCAAGCCCTTCTGTGCTGAGGACCCCCAGATCTCTCTCCAGGGTGTCTGCACCAGAACAGCCCTGCCCTCAAGAAAACAAGCACTCAGACACTCCCAGTGGGCTCCCAAGGATTCCTTCCATGGTCTACCCCTAACCACCGAGCAGCTGGAATTTAGCCCACCTGAAGCACAGGATGGCCAGCAGCACAGATAATGGACATGCCCTTCCCTGGGTCCATGCCATGGGGTGATCCTCACGAACAGCATGATAAACCTGTGCCAGTAGGATTCGGCTCCAGATTAAGGCATGTGCAAATCCTGGATTTAGCTGCCTAAACACAGGTTCTTATTGCCACGTTGAACTCCCTAAACTATCCAAGACCCAATCATGGCCTTGCCAGGTATGCCCCTGGACCTGCACCCCTCTTGATTTACTCAAGATTTACTCTTCAGTTACTCAAACATCAGTATCTATTTTGGGGTGTGAAACACCCTCCAGACTCCAACCTCAAAACCTCTACTGACTCCAATAGGAGATTAGGCACCGAGTTAGTATTTTTATCTTGCACTGCAGCCCATCTCCAGCTCCTGGTCCAGGTTTCAACAGCTCCAAAATAAAATCCATTTGCATTGGATGAGGATGCCCTCCAGCTCTTCACTCTCAGGCCCCTGCTGTGACGAGCAGCACAATCCTGGCACATCATCACTTCCAGGATGGTTCCAGTGTTTGTGTGCCTCCTGCATAATAGCACTGAAATAAATAAATTTGACAAAGAAAGGAGAAGGAACAACTGATATGCAAACCCATGTCATGAATCATTCACCAAATCTGCTCTCCAGTTTTCAAATAATTTTGGAGGTTGCTTCCAAAGCGCTGTTTGCAAACCCTCTGTTAATCTGGGAAGCAGATGCTGCTACAGGCTGTGTTTCAGCATCTTCAATAAATCCCCATCAAATATTACTTTAAAATGCCCAGGACTTTTGCAATAACTTGTTTTTACATCATCTTGGCATATCTGAAAACCAAACATCATAACAAAACCCCTGCTGTGATTCATCTGCAACAAACAAGCCTAAGGCTGAGGAAGAGTTCATCTCATATGCCCCCTCATGCCCAGGTCACCCCAAGCTCCTCCTAGAGGACCATTCCCATTTCCTTCATATGCTCTTAAGAGTCTTTGCCCTCACCAGACACATTAGTGAATCAGGAAGGTCCCAGAACTGTTTTTTATCAGCCTTAATAACGACAAACAAAATATGGAGCTGCAAGCAAACACTGCCGTGTTGTCAGACAGAAATGAGGGTGAACCGTGGCTTCAGTGAAGTCCAAGAGAAAACCATGAGACGCTGCCTTCCCATCCCAGCTTGAGCATCCGAGGTGTCCTGACAGCAATGAAATGGCAGGCTGGCCCCTTTCCAGTCCAAAAAGTAAACATACAGCCTCCTTTAGTAGCACTCACCAGTCAGGTGGGCAGACCAGGGGTGGAGGTAGGTAAGAGGATGTCAGACCTTGCACTGCATCAGGATGTGCAGTGCAACCACAGAGCCTGTTCATGGTGGAACAACAGACCCCACACCATAAGGTGTGAAAATCCCAAAATACACCACCTTTTGGGGATAATTCTCCTTCCAGCTGTTATTGAAATGTGTGGTGGGAAGGAGACACCCAGGGTCACACACCCCTCACAGGCCTGAGAAAAATGATAGTTAGCTAAGCTGGGCTAGCTATCTAGAGTCTATCAGCAGAGAAGAGAAGCCACAGTGAGATCCAGCTGACTTCAGCTACGTATCTACCTTAGAAGAGAAACCACACCTCTGAAATTGTGCTTACTGCTCGCCAAGGGTGGTGAAGACAGCCTGGGCAGCAAGGGAAGAGGTGGCACTATCCAGGTGTGCAGATGTGGACAGATAAATCCCACCTCTCCAGGAAATACTCCACTCAGCTGAAAACCCCATTTCTGTCAATTAACCAAGCAACTCGAGAGGCTGAGCTTCACTGAAACAGGGCAGCCACAGGAACCATGTCACCCTCATCCCCACAGAAAATCCCATCTGGCAAACATACTTTGAAAAGGCATTTCTACCATGCCCTGACACACATGGACATTTCGTTGCCTAAGAGAGTGTTTGGGATGATTATTGCTGGGATTTTTATCGCCAAGGACTGCTCCTTCCAGCAATAAAACGCCCTGAGACAGATCATCCTTCCCAGTTTGGGAAGAACTGACTGTGTGGATCATGCTCAGAAAGAGGAGTGGCCTGGCTGCATCTTTGGGCTGATATCCTTTCAAATCTCCAGTTTCAGTTTTCCCCTTCCTGTGTGATAATGGAAACAACAGTGTCAGCTGAGGTTGGAAAGTGCTTTGAAATCTACAGGTGAGAAGTGGCAGATAAGACAGTGCTGCATTCTTCTAGCAATGGAGGGAGAGGGAAAGCCAGTAAAGGGGAAAAAAATCCCACACAATAAATAATACTCTATAAATTACATAAAATGAATGCATTAAAAAACCAATCCTCCAAGAAGCAGCTGCTTCATTCTTTGCTGTTGATAGCATCAATATAAGAGAGGAAATTACCAGCTTGTGTTCTGCAACACATCACACTGACTTTCCTTTACAAACTCTAATGCTCCTGATTGCAGTGTCAATTTAAAATTTACCATAAAACGCAGAATCTCATAAACTTTACAACCTCAATCACACTCACTCAGTGTTTTCACCCAAATCAAATGCACAGGCATCCACTTCACTCTCCGATACACAACGATGTGCTGCTGACAGCAGACAGGAGAGCAGACCAGGGCATCAGAGCTGAGATCTGCCTGTCCTGGGCAGCCCAGATCAAAAGAAAAGTCAGGCTGGAAAGCAAACTGGCAAATACCTCTGCTGGAAGTATCCCCAGATCTCCATGAGACAGCTCATCCCACATCCAGCAGGATGAAGGGTATCCAGAACCATGATTTAAGTGAAGGCAGTGAAGCACTGGAAGAGGCCACCCAGAGAAGCTGTGTCTACTCCATCCCTGGACATGTCCAAGGCCAGGTTGGATGTGGCTTGGAGCAACCTGGACTAATGAAAGGTTTCCCTGTCCATGGCAGGGAGGTTGAACTAGATGATTTTTAAGGTCCCTTCCAATCCAAACCATTCCATGACTCTATAATGAAATACAATGTTCCCTTGGATGAAGCAGCTCTGGTGTCCCAAATGCGCTGCCCTTGAGGTGGGAGCAGCACTTTGTGATGCTGAGCCAACCTCCTTGCACTGGGACATGCTTAAAATGTAGCTAGTTTTTAAGTCCTTCTGCTCAAAAAGCAGCAAGTCTCTTAAAAAAAACAAGGCTCTGATGCAAAACCCCAAGTCGTTTCCCTAATCCTTGGTTTCCTCCAGAGATGTAAACTCGTGCAGCTCCAACAAAGAAGATGGTGTGAGTTTTTAGTGAAGGGAAGGAGAATGCAGCTACGCCCATGCCATGAGCTGACCATTTGCTCTTGCAGGCATGTGTTCCACTCATGAGCTGACAAAGGAAAACCAATTAGGCTCCTAATTTTGCTTCCTACATAAATCTAAGTTCTTTCACTTCTCATCGAAGTGTTGTCACTGTGACAGAAAGCCCATTTCTCTGAAAGGGTACAAAGGATTTTGGCTAAAGTGGAATAAAAACATGCATATTTCAAGATGCACTTCCCCAGGAGCCATAAACCACTAGTCAGTGACTGCAGTCCGGACGCACCCTGTAGGGTCTGCCTTAAAACTCTGCCCAGATTCACACTCAGCTCAAAATTACAGGTTATATTCAGAGGGTAAAAGTCATTTCTGCAATCAGCTTCTCTTTGTGACTGACTTAAACTGCAATGAGACGGATGCTTGAAGATGCAGCAAGGGTTAAACCTTGGGAGAGGACAGGCAGGAGTTGGGGATGAAGTAGTTGATCAAAGGGTGGCTCAGAAGTTATTTAAAAATAAACCAGAAAGTAGAACTTCCCGGCGGTTGCCGCTGTAATTACAATGCAGACAACGGAGCCGTGGTGCTGTTAAGGTTAGTGGATTTTCCTAGCAGCTGTGTTTAATTTACTTAAAACATGCAAAGCCATCAGGTCAGATCCCATTAGCAGAATCTCTCCAGAGCACAGCAAGACACGGCCAGCCCAGCACCACAGAAAGGCTGAGGAAAAAGCACAAGTGCAAAATACCCCTGAAGAAGTAAGAGAAAACCATGCCATGGCCAGCACCATCCCTTGGCCACAGCAGATGCTCAGTGGTGGGGCCCTCCTACTCATCCAAGGACCTGTCCCTTCCCTCCCATCAGAACCCATCTGATGGTGTGGTCTCCTGAGATCAGCAGAGACAGAAATCAGTGCCAACACCTTGACTGGCTGTGATGGAGAAGGTACCTAAGAACTGGGATCCAGCATTTAGGAAAGTCCTTTGAATGTGTTTTGTTATAACCCATGTTCTCTGTGTCCTACAACCTATTTATAAGCACAATGGTCCAACTGGATCCCTCTACTCTCTGAGCATCCCCCTGACTTTCACTTTGCCTTAGAGAAAAGTTCCACTTGTCCTGCTTAGAGGTCATCTTGGAGGTGGGAGCTTGGTGGATTTGTGATTTGCTTTCGGATTATATTGTTCATGCATATATAATTCATCAGGAGCCTTTCCAAAATACATGACCAAAACCTACAACTTCCTCATCATCAGGAAAAACCTAGAGATCTTTTGCTGTTTGTTTTCTTTTTTTCGGTGTGCATTGGGTTCTTTTTGCCTGTTTGTTTGGAGTTTTGTTTGGGTTTTGGTTTTTGTTTTGTTTTTCATTCTTTTAACACTGGCTCAGCCCTCTCTCCACCAAAGGGAATATCAAGGTTTCATCCACTATTCATGGCTGCTACCAGCTCAATTCTATTTCTAAAATTAGCATCCTGAGAGAAATAATTGCTAGAACANGCCCCATTGTTAATCCGGGCTTTGTTGGACAGGGCTTGGATCAACCTGGTCTAGTGGAAGGTGTCCCTGTTCATGGCTAGGGTTCAGAACCAAATCATCGTTTAAGGTCTCTCCCAACCCTAAACTATTCTATGATTCTATGACTCTGTGAATATCCCAGAATGGAATAAAACAGAATAAAACAAAGCAAAATAAAAATAAATACAGCAAAATAAAATAATCNATTTGCTTTCGGATTATATTGTTCATGCATATATAATTCATCAGGAGCCTTTCCAAAATACATGACCAAAACCTACAACTTCCTCATCATCAGGAAAAACCTAGAGATCTTTTGCTGTTTGTTTTCTTTTTTTCGGTGTGCATTGGGTTCTTTTTGCCTGTTTGTTTGGAGTTTTGTTTGGGTTTTGGTTTTTGTTTTGTTTTTCATTCTTTTAACACTGGCTCAGCCCTCTCTCCACCAAAGGGAATATCAAGGTTTCATCCACTATTCATGGCTGCTACCAGCTCAATTCTATTTCTAAAATTAGCATCCTGAGAGAAATAATTGCTAGAACAAAAGGTGTTAGGTCACGTTTTGGTCCCTGCACATCATGCTAAGTGCTTCTGCAGCCATCTACAACCACCTCAGAGGCAGCCACAAACTGAAGCTTAAATGTGACCTGCTCCACTGAGCCCTACCCAGCAGAGTGATGCAGCTTTAATGGGTGCTGATGCCAAAAGGAAGAGCTGAAGGCAAGGACAGAGGCAAATATTCTATGGGATTCCATCTCCAAATGACCCAGATATGTAAAATAAAATAAAATAAAATAAAATAAAATTAATCGAAAGTAAAACATCATAAATAATAGGAAATAATGTGAAGCAATGGGTTTGTTTATGAGAATTCTGAAAACATCTGACCAAACTGCATGGCTCTTGTTGACAAGGACTGGCACTTCTCACCATTAGAACCCCTCCTGAAATCAGCAGATCCCAGCACTGTGTGCACTGAACCCCAGCCTGGAATCCTTGGAACAGCTTAAGATCATTCTCCCAACACAAAACTCCAACATAAACTCATATTTCATGGCTCAGAAAGGTGTGAGACTTATTTGCATAATAAATGACAAGTCAGGAATATAGATTTCTGTCAGATCACCCCCCTTCCCTTTGAAAGAAATCTATTTATTCTGAGTGAACCGTCTCTTCTCTAGATAAATGGTGTTTGTAGTCAGTTTAGCTCGGCGCGATATGCACTCTTTTGCATGCCTGTAATGAATTTTCACAGCTAGAGCCCTAATCCAGTCTAGTCATGGAGGGTTTATCAGGACCTCTTATTTTATTTCTACCAGTAAATGGGAATTGCTTCCCTTATCGCTATCTAGAAGCACCTGACTGATTTTTGCTTCATATTTCCTATCCCACTGGAATTCAGGATGTGGTGTTATCTGATGCTGTACAATTGTCACTCATGTTAGCTGCCTTTTCATTTTAATTTGCTGGATTTATTGCTTTTTTTCCTTTCCCCCAAAGAGATTTTACTTTAAGTTCAAAGTCCCCTCTTGCTCCCTCCCAGCCTCCTGGTCACATTTCTTGGGTGATCCTCAGGAAGGGAGGATCAAGGCTTGTCCTGTCTTCATCTGCTTAATGCCTTTGAGCAATCTGGTCTAGTGAAAGGTGTCCCTGCCCCTGGCAGAGGGTGAAATGAGATGAGTTTTGAGGTCCCTTCCAACTCAAACCATTCTATGATGCCTTCCCTTGGGAGAGGACTCAACCACTGGGCTTCACCCCAAACATCCCACTTTCCTCTACTGGGGGAACACAAAACCATACAATAACAAGCAGAAATTATCCTTAACTTTGAGTTTAAAAGCAAGCAAATCCACGAGAGTAAGGACTTGCTGATGTGATCATTATGGTTGCTGCAATCAGGGAACAGGTACATAGGTCTGAACTCTGGAAACATGAACTCACTGCTGCTGGAAAGGCACAAGAAGACCTATAAATCCTGCAGATAACACCGTGATGGATCAGTAGTGGCAAGACATTAACCTTCACTCTTGAGGAGACACCCAAATGATAACACCTGTAGCCATGCCATTCCAGAGTTATCAGTCTTGTCACACGTGAAGATAAATCTATCTGACCTAAACCATCATCATACGCCCCTCTGGCTTCTTCACTCAAAATCCTTGTAGATAACCAGTAGGGATCAGGAAAATCACACCTAATAATCAATTGAGTGTGTGTAACAATGCTCATATGGAAACCATTTCCTTCAGTATGTTAAAAAACCTCCGCAGAGCAGGGAGAAAACATGGTAGGCTTGAAGGCTGGTCTGCAGGGAAAGTGCTACATGTCAGTGACAACTGTGGAAGGACAGAAAACAGCTACCAAAGCCTCAAGGAGCTGTCACACACAGGAAAATGTAAGTTAATTAAAGACACTTAAACAAATACATCTGGGACAGGGCCATGGGATGTAGGGAGGCAGAATGAAGTGCCATTACAAGCTCAGACATATGGTGAATCCCAGACAGGAGGAGAGAACCTTATTTGGCAAAATCCAGATGAGCCCCTGGCTTTGAAGCTCTGCTGGGAGGGCAGTGAGAGCCCTGTCTGTGCCAGGGCTATGGGGGCACAGCATTGTCCCACAGCCCCACAGGGATGTAGAGGCTCAGCAGGTCTGCTCCTCCTCTGGAAAACACCACTGAGGTTCCACGGACGCTCTCCTAGACCACACAGTGCTGGCTTGGGATTATAAATCCAGTACTTGCCTTCCCAATGTCTTCCCTCCTGTGCCTACCACAGCATTCGATTGAAACAAGAACCACAGGCAAAGGATCCCTCTGGCTAAGTGTAAGGATGTAAATCCACCTCAGACACAACACCAGGGCCAACATCACTCCACCTTCACCTCCTCTGAGCAGAGTCTCTCCTGAGCCTCCAGAGGTGACTTGTCTCCTACTATGCTCAGAAGATGAGTACAGGTTACTCACACCAGCCCCTTATGACACAAAAGCAAAACAAGAAAGATTTGGATAGGCTCTGTGTATTTTTATTGCAACCAGTTCCTAAAGGAACTTAAACTGTTTGTTCTGTACATATTCCTTTACTTCCAAAAGTGGAACCAAAATCCCTGCACAAGGATGGGTCATCATGGGGAACCCGCATCTGCTAAAGCAGATGCTCAGCCTGTCCACTGAGATATTCCTGCTGGGAAGCAGCACTGGGCAGCCTCAAACGAGGCCGACAGGAAGGGAAACAGGAAGCAAATCCATCTGCACACCATCAAATTGTTGCTGCAGGATGACAGCATGCAAGACTGCTGTCTGCAAGAGGACATGGCACCAGCCTGATCCAGTGAGAGTGCAGGCGGCACGGAAACACGGATGGAATGAGGATCCAGGCTACCAAAGCATCTTAGTCAGCTTCCCATCCTCCTTTAGCTGCTGGGATGGGGGTGATGCAGCACACCTGACACCAACCCAGCATGCCCCTCCAGCAAAGCCAGCAGGCTGCGGGACTCTGGTTATCTTGGTTGTCAAGGAGTTGGTGTAGTGAAGGACATGGGTCACACAGGACAAGGTCTGAGATCTCTATTTTCTAACTCCAAATCAGGCTTAGCTATAGATCTTTTATTCCAATCCTGGGCATGATTAATTCATCACGAGTTCCATGACTCCAGAGAGACCTTAGAACCCCTTCCAGAGCCTAAAGGGGCTCCAGGGACTTGGGACAAGGGATGGAGGGACAGGACAAGAAGAAATGGCTTCCTATTGTCAGGGCAGAGTTAGATGGGACACTGGGGAGAAATTCTTTCCTGTGAGGGTGGGGAGGCCCTGGCACAGGTTGCCCAGAGAAGCTGTGGCTGCCCCATCCCTGGAAGTGTCCTGGTTGGATGGGGCTTGGAGCAGCCTGGTGAGCTTTAAGGTCCCTTCCAACCCAAACCATTCTGTGATTCTGTGGCTCTGCAGACAGCATTAGAGCCTGGTCACTTGAAATACAGCCCAGTACAGCATCCCCCTGTCTGCCTGCAGCTCTGGGCAGGCAGCCAAGGCATCCACCCATGCCCCCAGCCCCTTCCCTCCCCAGGACAACTTCCTTAACACAGCCCAGCTGCCTGCTCCCACCCTCCAAGGGCTGACAGATTTGTACTGTCCCCTTAGGGTGGGGTTGGTACACTTATTTCCTCTTTGGAAAAAAAGAAAAGAAAAAAGGAAAAAAATACACTGTTAACCTTTTCCTGTCCTCACAAGGGGCAAGAAACTCCCCTGCCACAAAAATAGTATCAGGACTAAGATATCTGTTCCCACAGCTGCACCAATGCTATTCCGGCCTAGCTGGAAAATTAGAGAGCTGAAGTTGTATGTGGGCTTTCATGAAACTGTCACGGGGACCACAAGATTAGAGGACTAGATGGTGACCTGGAAGGCTGAGGTCTATTCTCAGCTGTGCCTAGGAATTCTCACATGTGTCAGAGCATGTTTCTCCACCCTTGTTTAACAGAATCCTAAAATGGTTTGGGATGGAAGGGGCCTTAAAGATATTCCGGTTCCAAGCCCACTGCTATGGGCAGAGATACCTTCCACTAGACCAGGTTGCTCCAAGCCCTGTCCAACCTGTCCTTGAGCACTTTCAGGCCTCATAATAAAGAATTTTTTCATCATATCTAGTTTGGATGTCCCTGCTTTTAATTTAAAACCATCAACCCTTATCACTACAGGCCTTACATATTCTGCTTATATCTTTCTTCTAAGCCCCCTTTAAGCAGTGAAAGACCAACAAGTCTTGCCCTATCACCTCCATTGCCCATCCAAAGGCCAGCTAGAGATCCAACAGCACTGAAAAAAACCCAGGAAAGCACAGAATAACCCCAGCATCCCAGTCATCATCCCCTCTCCCACCATGAGCAGGTCCTCTGCCAACAACTGTGCCAGCTATTGTTGGGCACATAAAGCCTGGTCCATCGGCCCTGCTGTCAGCATGCAGCTCATTACTCTGCAAAGGGCTTTGAAATGCTTGGCATATGAAAGGTGCTCCATCAGACCAAATTCAGCTCCGTTTGCTATTACAATACAGTGCATTTCTTTTGTCTGTGCCTTTTGATGATGTGCAATTGTTCCCCTCAGTCAGTATTTCGGAGTCATTAGTTGGAATTAGTAAAGTTCCCGCTGCCGGACTTTTCCAAGGCTCTGTTCTCGGGGTACAAAGAGTGGATGAGGAGTTGTCCTGCTTTCACTGAGCTGGAGGCACAGCGGGGAGCGTTCTGGGGGGAGCAGGCAGTCTGCTCAACTCCACTTTCCCCCTGCAGGCACTGGGAAATGCATGTGCCAACAGGATGTTGTGGGTGGTCACAAAGGGGGCTGGTGCTCCCTGGCCAGTAAAGAACCCAAGACCCTTTCACTTGGAACCTCTGGTGGGACCAGGGGAAGGGCTTCACCTGGTTGTGTCCATATTTAGGCAGCACATCCCACAAGTTCAGGTTTCTCTCCCATAAATCCATTCCTCCCTATTTAAAGGCACCAGCACTGAAGAAGTCACTTTTCTCTGGGTGACAGGGAGCCCAATCTTGTCCTCCAACTCCTTGCTCATGTTATGCCTTTCCAGCTATATCAGAAAGCCTCCCAGCATCAAGACACCTTTTCCTGAAGGCATTTATACACAGAACATACATCTCTCTGGGCAACTGGTGCCAGTGTCTCACCACCCTCATCACAAACAATTCGGTATGTCCATCTTGTCTGAATCTCCCTCTTAGTATAAAACAATTTCCCCTCGTCCTAGTGCTCCAAAGTCCCTCTCCAGTTCTCTTGGAGCATGTTTAAGCACTGGAAAGAGCTTCGAGGTCTTCTCACAGCCTTCTCTTCTCCAGGCGGAAACCCCCGAGCTCTCTCAGTTTGTCCTCTGATCATCTTTGTGTTTGTCTCAGGTAGAAGATTCATTTCTGTCCACAAATAAGCAGCTCTAGCAGATAAACGAAGTGATGAATTTCTATGGTCTATGCCCACCTGATGTTGTTATCAGGCCCCACAGACCCAGCAGAGGCCTGGGGACCACAGCAGCTCTAATTCACACCCATCCCACCTGTGGGTACAGACACTTCCTCAGCCAGCCATCCCACCACCTTTTTCTGGATGCAGCATGGGTATCTGGCCACTAGAACTCTGAAACAGAACCAGGAGCAAACCAGCCTTGTGGGATACCCATGGGGAGAAGAGCTCAACACCAAAACCAGCTCCTTCACCAGCTGGTCATCTTTCACAGAGGACTGTACTTCCATTCCCTACGGATTTCCCTCAAAATTACCTCACAGATCATCCCACCTAACATACACAATAGCATTTCCATTGCAACACAACCAAATGCAGACAATTCACACCTCTCACCTTGCATTTTTTGAAGTAACACGGCACAATAAAGCAGTCTGCCCAGATTCCAGCCTAATCTAAAAACAACTTTATGGCTTCTAATTTTAGCACTAATCTTCCTTTGCTATGGTTGTGTGATTTCTAATTATTTTATCCCCAAGCCTTGCTTTGATGGATAGTTGTACTTTTTCCAATGCCAAGTGACTTGTAAAGTGCCTTTAAAAAATACGCTGATCATTTCAAGTTCATTTCCAGTTCCTACACAAATAATATTCTCTTACATGACTTCACTGAGGAAATATTATTAGTATTAAAAATAATAATAATAATAAAAGCAATATCATTTTAAAAGGACAGCTCCATTTCTTAGGACGATCCCAATCTGCTCCCACAAACACCATATTTTCCCTTAAAAGCTGTTAAAGAGCATAAATCTGTTATCAAGATACAGATCTCTTAATATTTCAGTGCCTTTGGCTTGGCATTGCTCCCAGAACACTTTGCCTTTTTCTATCCCTATTTTCAGGTTACAACACATTGAAGAGCAACCAGCCACACCGAAAACTGAAGGGGGGACTTTGTAAGGGATGATGCAAAGTGGTGGCAGAGACATGTTTGCTTTGATGTTCCCCGGGAGCGCTGCCTACCCAAATCCTCTGAATTCACAGCAGCAAACATCAGCCCTCGGCTGAAGATGTGTTGCAGGGGTTTAGGATGAGTCTCCAGCCCAAGCTCCTCACAGGCAGGTGTTTCCTCTCCTACCACACTCACCTGAAGCAACCTCTTGATCCTCCTAATTGCTGACCTAGATCAAATCTGGATCTGACACTTTTAAATCTGTACAAAAATTTTATTAGGGAGGGGGTGCTGCCTGAGGAATGTTTCAGGATGTTGAGGCAGCTGCCTGCCTGCCCAGCTCTGCCACAGGATTGCATGTCCTTGTAGGACCTGCCACCAGCAGCCAGCACTTGAGCAGGGAAGCAGACACAGGGCTGGTGGATGTTTGTTGGGTTATTTCCTTCCCCAGGATTTATATTGTGCTCCGGTCAATTGGAAAACATCCACTTGACCTGCGACCTTTTTGTTTTAGTTACTCTCCAAGCTTTGACAGCAGCAGTTTAAACATGAAGCATATGAGTTTCAGCACGGAGAAAGCACCCCAACCCCACAAATTCAGAGTGGATAGGGAAAAACATCACACTGTAGCCCTGAAGGTGAACATATTTTTTCCTTCTCATCCTTCATTTTCCACTCTTTCACTTTCTGAGCCTGTTTCACCATCCATGTCTTAACCCTCCCCACTGGAAACATGAGCTTAGCTCCCCACCACAATATTCAGGAGAGAAGGATACGGGTTGTGGTTTGTTTTAATTCCCTGCACAATGCCATGTACAGAGTATTTGAAATGGAGATTGTCAAAACAGGAAACAACCCAGCCAAAGTCCTCAGGCCTGAGTCCTGATAACGTCACCATACAGAGCTGCAAGGGATGGAGAAAAGCCCTCTGTTCCCACACAGAGAGAAGATGCTGTGTGAGACTGCCCAGTGACACATCATCTGCCCTCGTGCCATCCTGATCTCGAGAGCTGGGCTTTAATCCTCTGCAGAAATCAGTGCAAAGCTGATTTTTATTAACTGGAGGGAAAAACTCGGCAGATGGGGTTAAAAATTATAACCCTCTGTTGACTGATACTTTTATTGGCATGGAGAATTTCATATGGAATATCATCTTGCTCAGGAAGCCAACCCTACAGGAAATCCTTCATCCTTAGTGCTTCAGAGTAACATCCACAGAATCCTGCTGGCTTCCTCCTCACTCCTCTCAAAACTCACCCCTGAGATCCTTGCCACTCAAGCTCATTCTCTGAGTTTGAGCTGGTCTTGCTGGGATAGAAGAACAAATCTTGGGTCAAATCCTGCCCATGCATCTCAGGCAAGGCATCAGGATGACACTGCATCTCCACGAGGATGCAGAGTAGCACAGTGCTTGGCCCTAGGCTCTTTGATTTCCATCTATCCACCTTAGAGCAAAGATTGAAAGTTTCTCAAAGGCACAACAGTGACACCAGGTTTGGAGGAGAGAATGCAGCTACTGTAAAACAGGTAAGTAAGATTTTCACAGCTTATTTTTCTGCAGAAAATAGATGATGAATTTATTTTAAAAAGCAGGCTCCTGCAGCTGTAGGTTTTTGAGCACTTCTTAAAAGTCTGACCTGAACAGGCATTCTTGCCAGCAAATACTGGTATTGTAAGCCTTTGATCACTTCTGATGGCAGTGAAAAATTTTTGTTGCTGTTGTTTCTTTGTTTTACAGCTTTCTTCAAGTTAACTTCAGGAAAACTTCCCAAGCAGAAGAGCTGAGGACCATTATCAGAATGGTGATCTAGCAATTCTGGTTGTCCAAAGAGCTGGTGGATCCCTTGAATTGTTCAAAGCCAGGTTGGATGGGGCTTACAGCAACCTGGTCTAGTGGAAGGTGTCTCTGCTCATGGCAGGGGGGTTGTAATAGATGGCCTTTAAGGTCCCTTTCAACCCAAACCATTCTATGATTCCCCCTCTGGAAGCAAAGCAGATATACTGGTTCACTTTTGAGGGTTTTATTGTAGTGTTGAGTCATTAATCAAGAGTGACAACCTTCAGCAGGAAAAAAAAATCCACAGATTCATGGGATGAACAACTAGGAATGTTATTTCTTATGGTCTGAATAGCCCAGAACACCAAATTTCACCACATGAGAGAATTAGAGTAATTACCTAGGGTCTGATCCTGAAAGGTGCTGAGTGCAGTCAAGTGGTCTCTGCTCATAGAGTTCAGTATCTCAGGGGCTCTCAGCAGGGTCAGCCTTGGAGCCTGGGCAAAACAAGACAGGTTGGTCTTAGTCCAGTATTTATAAAAAAAACTTACACAACCTACAATTAAATAAACAAAACCCAAAACATTCCATCGTGCCGGCCCTGTTTTCCTGTACAGGGAAATAACTCAAGGGTCAGGCAGAGCATGGCTGAGGAGATGTTCTGCAATCCACAGGCACTCTGCAGATCCAGGGTGAATACCTGCAGCACACAGGAGAGAAATCACACCAGGACAGATAGAGCTTCAATCCACATCCAGGAAGACCCAGATGCCACTCTTCAGGAGCACTGCATTATCCGAGACACCACACCTGGACATGTTACGCCACCAACACCATCCCCGGAGCTCACACACCTTCCTGGCAGAAGACAAACCCCAGGGTTGCCTTGCCAAGTGTACGGGAAGCAATAAACCTGGAGATAAGAGAAGTTATCCGTGTTTCCAGGGAGGAAGGCGAGGAACATCCCTTGCCTGGCAGTGACACGCGGCACGACAGCCCCGGGCGGGTACGGCCGTGCCAAGTGCAGGGTGAAGGGAGGGAAGAGGATGACGGGCACAGGATGACTGTATTCTCCTTCACACAGCCCTTTGTTTCAGGAGGTCCCCTGAGATGCTCGGCTCAGGGTGGCCAAGTCCTTCGTCTTTCCCTATAAGGGGAACGTATGAGGGGAGGAAAACAATGCTCTCTCCTCCGTTGCCTAATGGAAGAACAAAGGCACAGTGATCCCTTCCAAAATTGTCTTTTGAGGAACAGACCACTGAGCCCAAAGGCCCAGTATTTATGGTTTACTTTTTTTTTGGATGAACTCCAGCCTACCAGAGTCTTTCTGTACTTGCTCTGGGCTCTTTCAGGACGCACCCAAAGCTGCAGGGATCATGCAGGGCTTGCACAGACCCCAAATGCCACAGGGGATTTAACACCCAGCACCTTGTAGAGGTGATGAAGCCAAAGATAAGGTTCCTCCACCAGACCCCATCACAAGCACGTCTCACCCATGGGGTGGTAGGGGCACGGTAAGGTTGGACAGGGCTTGGAGCAACCTGGTCTCATGGAAGGTGTCTGTGCCCATGGCAGGGGATGGAGCAAGATGGACTTTAAGTTCTCTTTCAACCCAAACCATTCCACTGACAGCCCTGGTCCAGCAGGATGCATTTGGCAGGAAGGATTTGCTCCAGACTGATCCCACTGAAAACTGGGACCAAAACTCACTAATGTCAAAACCAGTACATAACCAGCATCAGACCTTTAATTGCTCAGTGGAGTGTCAGTTAGGGAGCAGAAGGGGATTTCTGCTGTGCTGACTGCTCATGGAAAGTCCCTGACTGGCCCACAACCATGGAAAAAAATGGAAAATAGAACTTTAATACCAAGTTGGTGGCAGGCTCTGTATTTTTCTCTCCTGTGACTGGTTACCATGGATAGATTTCTGAGGTCGACCATGCAATTGTTCGCTGCACTGATCCTATTAAACAGAGGATGATCAAATCATCCCATTTGTACCGTACTTTAATTTCCAGAAATTCTTTGTTCATTTGTTTGCTTAAATTATTTCTCTCATTTGAAGAAACAATGCAGTCTTACAAAGCGAGGGCCCAAATCTCTCGAGTCACCCTGCTGTGGTTCATTACTTCTACACTAGTTAACAAGGCCAGTAATTTCCCTAAGGTTTAATAGAAAATCCTCCTTCCAGAATGCAGAGAGACAGGACATTTTAACAAACTCACTGCTGTATCCCAGTTCTGTCATAGGTGAGGGATATCCCAGGCAAGGCACAGGTCTTCCTCAGAGTTAGTGTATAAAAACCTAAATGAAGCTTCTTTCACCCAAGGCTACTTCCTCACTGGGGAAGGGATCCCATGTCTCTTGGTCAGAGCATCAGCTCCACTCAGAAATGGGTTCCTGAAGCGATTTCTTCAACCCAAAATACAGGTTCATTGCATTATGCTGGGATCAAGTAAGTGACACTGGAGGGGACAGATCCAAAAGGTACCTGAAGTAAGTGTGGTGGAAGAGGTGGGCATACTGCTCCATTTCATTAGTGATATGGATAGCAAAGTACACAGAATATCTGCCAACTACCTGCCCTTCAACTGCCCTTCTCATTAGTTTTACCAACCTCTCTCTATGACTAAATCAGAAGAAAATGTTAAAAATTGAAATAAAGACAGAGAAGGGCTTGTGGAAAACAGGCAAATACATGTAACATATATACACATATATTGGAATCACACAATCAGAATAATTTGGGCTGGAAGGAGCCTATAAACTAAAATAT
The DNA here is from genome assembly GCA_013390005.1 of Calyptomena viridis. Taxonomy (NCBI): domain Eukaryota; kingdom Metazoa; phylum Chordata; class Aves; order Passeriformes; family Eurylaimidae; genus Calyptomena; species Calyptomena viridis. The sequence continues at coordinate 308,972 of WEIV01021486.1, forward strand.
TCCAGTAAAAAAAAAAAAACAGAGGACCAAACTAGGCTAGTCACCTAGTCCAACCCCTCCTGCAATGACCTGGGACATCTTAAACATACATCTTCTACATACGTGTATTTTATATACATGTATTTATATATACAAGCCCAGTAAATCTCTATTGAAATGCACATGCAGGTGAAAAGCTCGGTGAGAAGCTGCCAGTGCTGCCTTCGGTCACAAAGGTATTTACCCCAGAAGAGCCTCTGCAGCTCCTTAATATTATTTATACAACAGGATTTGTCAAGCAACAACTACTGATGTTTGCAGGGAGTCTCCTTGCTTATCGACTGATAATACCGTGTGCCTGGGACAGCTGAACAAATCACACCGCGTAAATAATAAATACATGGCTCGGTTAATAAGAGAGAGGCGGTGAGGAATCTGGAGATTCCCACAGACTCCCTGCCGCGGGGAAGGAAACAAGAAAATGCCCTGACCTAAGCAGGGGTGAGTCTCGCATACCCACAGATCACAGGGAGATCACAGGAGCTGTTTGCAGATCACTTACCAGGCATGAATAATTCAAGCAGAAGAGGCTGGGAGTATGAGAACAGAGAGAGGGGAGCTCACTGCCGCCGCTTTGGCAGGTTTTATTTTACCGAGCGAGGCAGAGAAAACACGAGCCCCAGCAAAAATCCTTTGCCCAGCGTTGCCAGTGCCGTGACTTTACTGAAGATCTGGTGATATATGGTGTTGTACCAGATCCCCAGCCGATGATGAAAGCATTTCCCTTTCTCCCTGGGGCACTTTTGTGATTATTTGGCAAGGGAGGTAAGGCAAAACAATGTGCTTTTTTTAAAAACAGCCTTAAGCACCCGGCTGCAGTCCACTACACAATCACAGAACCACAGAGTGGTCTGGGTTGGAAGGGACCTCAAAGACCATCTAATTCCAAGCCCTCCCACCATGGGCAGGGACACCCTCCACTATCCCAGGTTGCTCCAAGCCCCATCCAACCTGGCCTTGGACACTTCCAGGGATCCAGGGGCAGCCACAGCTTCTCTGCCCAACCTCTGCCCAACCTCCCCACCCTCACAGCCAGGAATCCCTTCCCAACATCCCATCTCTCCCTGGGAAGCCATTCCCTGTGTGCTATCCCTCCATCCCTTGTCCCAAGTCCCTCTCCAGCTCTCCTGGAGCCCCTTGAGGCTCTGGAAGGGGCTCCAAGGTCTCCCTGGATCCTTCCCTTCTCCAGGTGAACACCCCCAGCTCTCCCAGCCTGGCTCCAGAGCAGAGGGGCTCCAGCCCTGGGAGCATCTCCAGGGCCTCAAGAGTACCCACCACAGCAGGTCTATGTCTCTCCTGTTCTGAGGATCCCAGATTTGGACAGGAATCACAAAGCATCCATCGACTAGGAAAAAAAAATGAAAAGCTTTTCCTTTGAGTGCTCACACCACTTATCTACTTCCAGGCCTCCTCCCATGCCCAGGGACTTCTCTGGGAAAACACACAGCACCCGGAGACTGGTTTACAGCCTTCAGGCTCCTCTGCCCCTGCAAAAACTTGTGAATCAGTGGAGTTCAGCTCTGTAGGAGAATGGATGGGGGGAAAATGGGTCCCAAGGAGGAGGATGGAAAAGAGAAGAAACCAAAAAGGTGGGAAAAAGAAAAGAATAAGTAGGGTGGCTCCTGTGGGGATACATTAGTAGTCCAAACTGAACACTTTACCAGGAGGAAAAAAAGCCCAAACCCAAACCCCAAAAATGACCAAACAAACAAAAATAAAATAAATAAAAAATAAATAATAATAAGAAAGAAAAACCCCAATCCAACACATACAAAAAGGCAGAGATGGTAAAGACAGAAGGTGCATGTTAAACATGGCTTTGGTGCAACCTGCAGAAATCCAAAATTCATTTCCCTGAAAAGACTTTTAAATGTGTTTACTGCCAAAGGGAAGAGCCTTGTAGTCCAGGATGGACACCAGGTGGGGTCACAGCCAGGGAATCCAGGCTCATGACCACCCAGTGAGCCTGGGGACACCTCAGCCCTGGAAAACCAGAGGTGTCAAGGAGGGATTTGACAGAGAGGACCCAACCTTAGCCAGATTTCCTGGATTTCTTCCCAAAGGAGAGACATGCTGGGATTGGGGAACCTCTGGGAATTCTTCTTCTGCATCTACATGTGCATTGCCCTGCTTCAATTCACTCCTCTGCACTGCACCACCGTCAGCACTGCATTTCACCCCAAAGCAGCACAACAAGCTCTTCTCCAGCCCAACTGGAATAAAACTGCTGTGCATTTACACCAGGTCACAGTCCCCTCTCATAACACCTGTCTCTTGATATGGCATGAAATGCATCTGCACTCACAGTGACAGTAAAAGACATTCACCCAAGATCACAACACAAAAATCCCAGTAAATCTGGTTCTCAGTGCAAACCAGGTGAGAAGCATCCAGGCATCCCCAAGATAGGTGTGACCTTTGATGCTATCAGCAAATAAACCTAGGATTTCAATTTTTCTTCAAAATAAAACTATGACTCTATCCACACCTTCTTAACCTTAATCTTCTAAATTACAACCTACATTTCAACACCCTTCAGCACCATTGCTGGTAGCACTCTTGATCTAGATAGTTCAGTCTGGAAGTCCCACGTTAACAGTGTCTATGATAGATGCTCTATTATCCACATCAAGAAATTTCACTTTAAACTTCAGCATAAACTGACTATCTCTGGTAGGAAACCTGTTTCTTGCCTTTATAGACCAAGTGAAGGCCACATCTCTGCATTAGCCCAAAATAATTACTTGGCCACACACCTCATTGGATCCTCAGGGCTTTGGGATCTCCACCCTTGTGTTTACATTCCATGCAGAAAAATTAACTAATTAATATACGTCTGACAGATGTTCTTTGAAAGATATCACATCTTCAAAACACAAGATGAAGAAAGGAGTAATCAAGTAGATTAGACTGACCAGAAAAGCAAGGATTGTAGCATGACAGTGGAAAGCACAGCTTTAAGTCTTTCTCTTCATATTTATATGGTTTTTATTTGCATATCAAACTACATGCAAATTAGCTGTGTATAAATCTATGATGAAATTATGCTGTGCAGCTCTCCAAAGTGAAGAAAAGCCAGGGCTGGGCTGCATAATCACCCTTAACTCTGCCCCTCCAGGTGTTCCCACTCCAGCTCATCCCTAGTAACCGTGTTCTCCCAAAGACACAACTGTACAACAGGAACCTTTTGCAATCATACAGATGTATATGTAACATTTCCATACATTGTGAGCTGCTCTGTGTGGTGGGACCTCTTCATCTCCCACAGCTGATTCAGCATCACTATTTCTTCATTACCCTCCAGCTAATTACATTTAACCCTGGAGAAAAGGAGACTCAGGACCTTCTCACTCTCTCTAACTTCCTGACAGGAGGGGGGAGCCAGGTGGGAGCTGGGCTCTGCTCCCAGGGAACAAGGGACAGGATGAGAGGAAACGGCCTCAAGTTGTGCCAGGAGGGGTTTAGACTGAATATTGGGGGAAATTTCTTCACCAAAAGGACTGTCAAGCCCTTGAACAGGGGAATCCTCATGCCTGGAGGGATTTTAAATCCATGTGGATGTGGCATTTGGGGACATGGGTTAGCGGTGGCTTTGGCAGTGCTGGGGAGTGGTTGGACTTGATGATTTTGAAAGGCCTTTCTATCCTAAACAATTCTGTGATTCCATGATCTACCTGCTGCCCTTTGTTCCCAGATTTGCCTGCAGGACAAGCTTTGGCTCTCTTGAGGCTTTGTGCAACCCTGTAGGACAGCAGGGATCCTGTTTGAAGACCTGTAGGCGACACTGGGATGCAAACAATAACAGAGATGCATGCACTTGTTTTAAATATCAGCAGGAAGGGATGCAATAGCCTGGTCCTGGAGCAGCACCATGTACATCAAGCGTGCACTGGAAAGGGTTTGCACTTATAGTCAAACTAGCCACCTCAATGAGGTCTTTGTGCTCTGCCAGTTATCTGCAGAAGGCATCATGCAAAGCTCGAGCCTAGGGGCCCATCTGCAGTCACAGCTCACACAAGTTCCATCCAGCACTGCCTGAAAATTGGGCCAGTCACCCTGCCCACGCAGGCAGGGTCTGGGGAGAAGGGATTCCAGACATCTTCCACTATCCCAGGTTGCTCCAAGCCCTGTCCAACCTGGTCTTGGACACTTCCAGGATGGGGCAGCCACAGCTTCTCTGGGACAACTGTGCCAGGGCCTCACCACCCTCACAATAAAATACTTATTCCTTCTATCTAGTCTGAATCTCCCCCCTTGTAGTTCAAACCATTCTCTCTTGTCCTATCATAATAGGTCCTATTAAAAACTCTGTCCCCATCTTTTCTATAAGCCTCTTTTAACTACTGAAAGGTCACAATAAGGTCTCCCTGGATCCTTCTCTTTTCCAGGTGAACACCCCCAGCTCTCCCAGCCTGGCTCCAGAGCAGAGGGGCTCCAGTCCTCTGGTCATCAATGAGTCTGCACTCCTTGGAACCATTTTTTCAAGCTCAACTGAGGTAGCAAGTTTGACTAATTTGAGAGATTAGGCACACATTCAGACATAAAATATTAATATAGGAATGAATCAAAAGCAGCTTGGCTGGCTGGGCTCCTGTTTTGAATTCATTACATACACTGGAAAAGAAAAAAATAATAATAAAAGAATTTTTTTTAAAAAAAGGAAAAAAAGAATTTTTTTAATCTTTTCAAATAGGTATGAAAAGGTATAAGATTCCTGCCTGACTGCAGTACTTGGCCTCGCTGTGCTGGTAATTGGAACCAGTGTGCTCTGCTTCCCGGGCGTCCCATTGACGGGAGTGAGAAGGAAGCATTCAATTTTTCAATAGGAAATTTCATCGCCAGAAAACAATCCACCTTCCTCGAATCCGAAGCAAAGCCGGAGGGTGAGTTCTGTCCTCGACCACAGCTCCAGCTTACTGCCAGCCCCATCCAGAGCTGCCGGGGGGCACGAGGAAGGGCTGCCACACCCACTGCTCACGCCATCCCAAAGCTGTGAGGTTGCCTTCCACGCTTCAAGCTCGGCCCTTTTTTCTCTTCTAAATGCATTGAGTTATCTTCTTTTCCTTTGGGACTGCTCAGAGGTTCCATTTGCAGCTTTTCTTTCCACAGCCACGTGGTCTAAACAAGCCCAGATTTTGTTATGGTAGTTTTCGTTAGATTTTTAGCTTTCCACCCAATTCCAGACCTGGGATTTCAAGGAAAGCACCTGGGTGTATCCAAGGGCCATGCCAACATCAAGGGCATATTGGTGGGACATCCTAAGAGGCCAAGCACACTTTAAGTGGGTTTTTTAATGAGCCCAGGACACCCCCAGCCATATGGGACTAAGCAAAAATCATGTTACACCAACAGCTTTTTTTTAATAGCATTTTAAAGCTTATTCTTCATTCCAAAAGCTGCTGCCTTAGCACAGAGCTGAATAAGGCTTTGAGGCCATAAAAACCCATCAGACACTCCAGCAGGACTGAAGAAAGCCAAGCAGCAGGCAAGGGACTGAGCAGTGCGATGGCAGATGTAATGCAGCACCAATCAACATAAAACCAATGCAAAACAACCCCTGACAGTGGTCACTGTAAGGATCAAGTTTCAGCATTAAATAGACTCAGAAGCAATCATCCTGTGCTTCTGTGTGCATGGAAAAAATTTAAAAATTAAACTTAGTTCTACTTGTAAAACTTACTTGGAAAGCTATTTTTCTCCTCATTATTTACGTATTTTAAGGCGTTAACTAACAGCTCCCACTGTAATGGCTTATTTCTTTATGCACTTACAGAAAAGCTGAATTATAAGCCCTCTTCACTTGCATTCTGAGCCAAACCCAACTCCCTCCATCATGCAGTCTTTGTGCTTTTCCATATCACTTCATACCCAGGACCAGAGGGCTGAACAGGAAAGCAATGACAGGCAATGCATGAAGGAGTTCCTCAGAAACACATCAAACTATCTTTCCATTTTTTTTCTCACTAAAATCCCTTAAAAAGGGATGTCACAGAGCCATGCTTAACCAATAAACAGCGACAGATTTCTAGCCCCCAGTGCAGCACTGTTGGGATACTTTTGGTTGTAATGAGGGTATTTTTATCTGCCTTGAACTGATCTCTTGCAAAAAGGGAATTTTCACAGCAGACTGGTTTGTGACTGGGAGGGCAGACCTGGACCACTGACTGATGGCACAAGAGGTAGGAGATGGGCAAAGCTGAGGGCAGCAGCATGAGTGGGATAAGGAAAGCTTGGTACAAAATCAGTATGGAATCACATGGAGTGCTGGATATTCTGGGTATTTTGAGCAATGGGGGCATTTGCTGTTCCTTCACTTCAGTAAGAGACAGGGAGTAAGAAATCAGGGTAGAATTCCTCCAGATCTACGCTGAGTTAAGCATGGGATGCTTTACACAGCCTCAAAAGAAGACATGAAAACTGTAGCATCAAACTAGTGGAAGAGTCCTCGAGAAGAGTTCTGGTTCACCCCCAGCCCAAAGCAGGCATCTCCAAAGACACACGGGAGATGTTTGTCCAGTTCAGTACTGCCAATGATGGATCCACAGCACTGATGGGACCCTGGCGTTCCACCTACCTTTTCTTTAGTGGATCTGGTATCAATATAAAGACTTGAATGGATCCTACCAACTCCTCAAAAAGCCACGAAAGTAAACAACACTTATCTCTGCTGAAGTTCATCTTGCTTGGACATGTAAGGCTTGGACCCTCCTGTTGGACTCAGATTCCAAGTCCTAATCCAGACCTGAACACCAGATCTTATTGTTTTCCTTCAGCAGCAAGAATCACAGTAAACCCCAACAAATTTTGGAGCAAATTAAACGCAAGCATCTTTTTTTTTTTTCAAGACAGGATTACCTTTGTTGAGCTGCCACCAAAGCTTTTCTCAGAAGTCATTGACCACGATGGCCAAAACACAATTCCCCCTCATTCCTCTCCTCCCTGTTCAAGGGCAGAAGACTTGAGCCACTGCCTCACTGATTGTCCTACCGTTCCACAAAATGGTTCTTCTTCAGTAAGTTGAACACTGAGAGCCATCAGAGAGCACCCCAGACAAAGGGACCAGTGACTGTTTCTGGGATTATTACAGGCAGGCAGAAAGAAGCCTCTCACAGGGTCTCTGTGGCACTTAATGTTGACAGCTGAAAATAATGGATAGGACAAAACAAAGCAAAGACAATTTAAATTAGGCAACTCCCGGGAACTGGTGTTCACTCAGGCTTCCCAAAGGAGAACCAGCATTTCTTAGAAATGCTAACACTGACATCAATGTGAACTCCCCCTCTGCAGCACATACACAGACAGACACATCCCTTTTTAGGTGCTCTATAGAGAATTTGCTCTATTTGCCAGTGGCCACTGCACCTCTTCCATTAGGAGATGGAGAAGGTGTATACATGAGCACCATCAGCTGCTGCTCATCAATCCTTCAACCAAAACAGCCTTTAATTTCTATCCGTTGTCATGAGCTCAGGGGCTGTAGGAAGGGATTCACACATTCACATTCCAGCAATCATTACACAGCTCATCCAAAGCCATCCAGAGGAGAGGGGATTCCCTCCTGCTCAAGGGGTTTGATCCATACAGAATGAGAAAGACTCTGTGGAAGCTTTAGTGCCATCTCATGCCAGTTCCAGCTCCATGGGATCTATATGGTGCTTAATTTAAGTAACAGGCATCTCACACCTATAGACATCACCTCTCTCCCTCAATCAAAGAACCACGTTCAGTGCCACGTCCACTCGTTCCTTGGACACCTCCAAGGATGGGGACTCCAAACCTCCCTGGGCAGTGAGTCCATTACAATGTTTAATCACTCTTTCTGTGAAGAAATTCCTCCTAATGTGCAACCTGAACCTCCCCTGGTGCAACTTAAGACTATGTCCTCTCACTGTGTCTCTTGTTCCCTGGGAGCAGAGCCCAACCCCCCCTGCCTCCCTGCTCCTGTCAGGGAGGTGCAGAGCCAGAAGGTCCCCTCGACCCTCCTTTCTCCAGGCTAAACAACACCAAACCCCTCAGCCAGTCCCCACAGGATTTACCCTCAGTGCCCAAACTGTTCTCAGTCTGGCCAGGAAAGCACAAGAGGGATGGAGACACACACACATAGCACAGGGTGAATTAGCTGGCTGCCTGGTTTCGATAGATTTGCTCATGCTGTGGCAGTAATAATCTATCTTTCCAGGCAGAGCACTTGGGGTTTATGACCTGAAACACCATCCAAAGCAGCTCCTGAACATCCGAGGATGCAGCCCAGCCAACCCTACACTCACACTGCAGTGGATAAAAGCCTGTTTAAAATGGGTCCCCATGCACAGAGCCCTCTGCAAGAACCTTCACACCTCTCTTGTATCTGTGTATGTAACTCAGCAGGTTGCCCTGTTTGGACACCCAAAGCCTTGAGACACACTGGCAGCAGCTGGAGGATGATGTTGGGACTGATTCTGGCAACAAACCCCCCAGGGACCCGAGGAAAGGAGCCTTGACAACAGCTCCTGGGGGTCCCACACCAACATCCCTCTGCTGGGATGCTTTGGGATCTCCCTTCTGCAAAGGATACCTCTGCAGTGCAAGGGGCAGAGAAATCTGGTGTGGGATAAGGGTTGTGGATGTGGCAGTCAGAGCTGGGAATGTCACTCTGCATTTGTGTAGCATCTGGGACATGACCTATCTGCCTTCAGGCCTTGCAGCAGCACCAGCATGGAGTAGTGGTGGAGCAGGAGGAAGGAGAGAAAAGAAGAGAAAGGGACAAATGAAGGAGAAAGGAGAGAAAGGGAGAAGGAGAAGAAGGAAGGGAAAGAGGGGGAGGAAAGGAAAAGGGGAAGGAAGGAGAGGGCAGAAGTAAGGGAAGAAGAGGACAGAGGGTAGGAGAGGAGAAGGCAGAAGGAAAATGAGGAGAAGGAAAAGAAGCAGAGGAGGAGAAGGAAAAGAAGTAGATGGGGATGAAGAGAAGGAAAAGAAGAGGAAGGAAAAGAAAAAAGTGGGAGGAGGAGAAGGAAGGAAGAGGTCTCTGAATTCATTCTGGAGCAATGCCTGAATCCATCCAACATGAAACGAGGCCACAGTACTGTTTTCTCCCCAGGCAGCCAGCAAAGCAGCTCACCTCCTGTCTTCTGTTTGGCACAGATAACCAGCATGGAAAACCCCAGAGAGGGAAGCACAGATGTGTTATGGGAGAGAGATGCTGCAGAAACACCAATCAGACATTGTCTAGCAGAAATGTGCCAGGCAGCAAGGAAGGAGAAAAGCAACCTGCCCCCGTGGACATGCCCATCTCTTTCTTTCAATCCCATTTGTGGAAAAGGCGAGTCAGGAAAACAGGAAAGGAAACCATGGGTAGTGTGAAAGTGGGAAAGGACACCATCTGTTCTCAAGCCTCACAGCTGGAAAGGGCATTACCTGCCCTTGCTGGGCTGCAAGGGACACTCTGGTCCAGAGAGGGCCTGTAGGAGAGGAGAAGGCTGGCTACTGGGTTTCCTGTGCTGGAATTCACCCAGCACACACACCCCACCCATCACTGAGCAGAGGACCAGGGGCTACACCCTGCTCCCACCCCTGTCCGTGAGCCCCATGCAATGTCACATCTGGAAACATCTGCTTAGGGCATCCACTATATGCTGCATAAAAAAGACCAACCATAGGTCAAGACATGGGCATGAACCACCTTTGCAGGGCATATCAAATGCTGAATATGCTTGTGATACTCTAGGTATCACATCTCATCTATTTCTTACTGTAATTACAGTCCTCAGTGTGGATTCAGAGTGCTAATTTCAGGGCTGATGTGCATGAAGCTGAGATGGAAAGGTGAATAAATAGTTCAACTTGTGCTTCACTGGAAAGAATGAAAGGAAAAAGAAAGGAGAAAATAACATACAAATAAATAAAAAGAAAGCAAAAAGAAAAAAAAAGATTAAAAGGGAAAAGGAGAAAAAAATGGGAAAAAGGAATAAAGAAAGTGAAAATAAAGAAGAGAGAAGAAAATGGAAAAAGAAAGTGAGAAAGAAAGCATAAAAATAGAGAGGTGAGAAAGGGGGTAAGGAAAAGGGAGGAAGGAATGAGAGAGATAAAAACGTGGGGAGAAAAGCAGGGAAGAAAAGGGTGGGAAAAAGGGGGTAAAGGAAAAGGGGAGAAGAAAAATGGAGAGGGGGAGAAAGGAAGATGTGTGAACTAAAAAGAAGAGAGAAAAGAAAAAAGCCAGCAAGCAGGAAAAACTAGAGAACTGATCATTTTATGATACTAAAATGAAAACCTCAAGTCATTTTTTAAAAAGTCCAAGTCCTCCCTAATAAGATGCCTGCAACAGTCTGTGAATTATCCAGCCATAAAACTTCCCCTTGCATGTGACATTTGCTGGTAGGAATAAATCAGGGCTCAGAAAAGAGGAGCTGCTTTGGAGTTCAATGGGTATTATCCTAATTCTAAATGTATTAGCAGTAGTCTGAAAGCAGGACATTGTCATCCAGACAGACGGACAATGTTCATAACCAATGGTAATTTGTAGGAGGCATAATTTGCTACTACCAAAATAGCACAGCATGTGGGTTTTTTTGCCCTTTTTAGTCTATAGCTGTGTCGTTTCTTTTGCCTTGTTGAAAGAAATCTGCTCTGCACACGCGGAGCGAGAGCTCGGACCTTCAGCAGCTCATAGAAAACAGGTGGCCAGGCACTGGGGGAAACACAGCCTTTTGGAAAAAGCTAATAAAATAAGCAGATGATTACAGAAAATGGAGATGAAACCAGCTTCTCTTTCAAAAACAGAAAGTCAGAGACAAACTAAGTTTAGACTGAGCAAATGCTGATTAAAAACACACCCTGCCACCACCTCTCTGAGTTTTACCAACACACGGAGTTTTCACCTAAAAAAAGAAATAAAAAAATTATTCAGGAAAAGAAGAATCATCCGCTCAGGGCTGACCATCCCCAAGACACAAAGCTCAGTTTCCCCTGGCTAACCTGGCTGTTGGCTTAACATCAAGCAGGCTGGGGAAAGTCAGGTTAAAATAGACTTGCTGTCTTAAGGCTTCATCTGTGCCACCATCATCTCCCCATCGGACAACAAGTACACAGCACTTACGTGGAAGTTGAAATTTGCTTAAGTCCCAATCCTTTAATTTTCCATGGGGAGAATGTTAGGAGGTATCTCTCCTGCAAGCTCTAGAACCACTCTCTTAAACCGTTGGTTATTTCATGGTGCAGATTCAACCAAAAAAATAGAGGAGAAGGGATAAAATATAAAGCAAAGACTCACCCCAGAAAAATAAATGCCTATATCCCTAACAGAGCAGCAGGGTGGAGCCAGCACACCCTTATATTTAGCTGCAGGCAAAGCCTTAAAGTTGTAGTGCATTTATTTTCTATGAATCATATAAACGTACAAGATCAAAGACTCGACAAACTCCTGCTATTTGCCCCACTCTGTCTCTCATGGGGCACACCGGGATTGTTATCACTGTTTTATTTTCTGAACTCAGGAGCTTTGGGATGGATCAACACGCTCAAATGAAGTTACTTCAAGCTCAAGTAAGTGCAGTTTCCCACAACCTTGGGAAAATAAACTATCTTTTTTTTTTTTTTTTACAGTGGAAAAAGGTAGTTATCAGGCTTAAATTAGACCTCATAACATTTATAAAATGCTTAAAGGCTGAGTGCTGGTCTCAAAAAAATCACTCCTATCTCTACCTGCCCCAACAGAGCAAACCTGGGTGGCAGCCAAGGTCAAAGCCCATCTGCAGAGGGCTGGGTATGCTGAGGCATTCTACACAAGCAGACACGGAGAAGAAGGGAAAACAGGAGCTGTGGAGAGCAATGGGATCTGCCTCCAACCCCTCTTGAGGCCACATCCTGTCTGAACCACCCCACTGCCTCCCTCTTGGCTTTGCAAGTCACTTTCATGCCCTGCCAGCACCTTGGGCGCTCCAGCAGATGCCATGCATGGAATTGCAGCCTCCTTTGCCAAAGAGTGGGGACAGCAGAAGGCTCAGCCAGCTCATAAAAATGAGCATCTGCACTTTGCCACTTGCACAGCTGCACCGTGACAGCAGGGTATGGAGACAGGGACACTGTGGGGGAAAGGGAAATGAGTCCAGCACGCCACTGCAGAAGCTGCCACTGACCTTCCAGAGATCCTCCCTCAAGCAGCAGGGAAAGAACTTAGAGGGCTGAACTGGAAATTTCATCTTCCTCAGCATTTTCCCTTCAACTGTCCAGCAAAGCCAAACACAGGAATGTCTGCAAACCCTCAGAGAAGAAATCAATTGTTTGCTTTCCAAGCAAGTACCCACAGAACTTGTCTGCAGAGTCATCCTCTCATTTTCTCTTTATTCCATCAAACAGGTTGTTCCCTCAGCAGTCCTAACACCTGGGAGCAAGACAACCCACAATCCCTGCCATGAGGATATGCATGTTCCAAATGACAACCATGACTGGGTCTACCCTGCCTTGGACACTAAAACATGAAAGCATCAACGAAGCTCCTGCTCTCCCCTGAAATCCTCTCTCCACTTCTAGCAATGCTCCCTGTCACTGATGCTCCAGCAATATTGACCCCAAAGTCTTTTTTTTTCATGCATTTCAAAAAAATTTTGAACATTTTCTTCTCCTGCACTCTCTGAGTAGGAACTGCCACCCTTCCCATACTTCTCACGGGGGGACTGGGAGGTCCCTTGAAGAAAGGCAAGATGCTGTTTAGCTTGTTCCCTGTCAGCATGATTCTCTACAACAGACCAGTACATGGGAGTGAAAAGCCATTTTACCTCTCCACCTGTGATTTCAAGCTGAGGGGCCATCTGGGATCTCCCCTTCTCCTGCACAGGGCCCTGTAACAGGACCTGACATTTACCCAGTGCTAAACGAGCACCATCATAGGCTTAAGAGCATCAGATCAGCCTTTGAAATTAAGTCACCCAACCCACCCCCCAGAACAGGTTTCCCAGAGAAATGGTAGATTCCATCTCTGGAAACATTCAAAACCAGCTGGGATGGTGCTCTGAGCAAGCTGATCTTGCTAAAGATGTCCCTGGCCACGACAAGGGGGTTGAAACTAGTTGGTCTTGGAGGTCTCTTCCAATGCAAACTGTTCCATGATTCTCCTCCAAAGTGCTCCAGAACTGTTTGCAGGAGGTCCCTTGCACAAGATGAAAGATCATAGAATAGTTTAGGTTGAGAGAGACCCTAAAAATTATTCTTTTCAACCCCGTTGCCATGGGCAGGGACACCTTCCACTATCCCAGGTTGCTCCAAGCCCCATCCAACCTGGCTTTGGACACTTCCAGGGATGGGGCAGCCACAGCTTCTCTGGGAAACCTGCAACAATAAGCAGGTTCAGCTTCACCACTAGGTTGCACCACTCCACAATGACAGCCAAGACATGCCCTGTTACACAGCTACACCAGATGTGATTAGAAGTTGGTAATTAACTCATGACGCACACAGCAGAGCAGCTTTTCTTGCTGTATAGCCCATCTCTGGAGGGACACCACGAGAAAAAAAACCTTATTGTGTCAATGTACAGGCATTTGGAGACAACCCAGCACCAGATCTCTTGACTGAAAGAGATATTTTTGCTTGTTTGTTTTGAACCATTGGTTGCCAGTGCAGGACCTCACATTGGGCATTAATCCGAATGTACAATTTGCATGCCAGATGCTCTTTCGTCTTGCTAATTGTTGAAACAAAGTGGATATTGAATGAGGGCCTTTGAGGCTGTCAAGGGCTTCAAATACGGTCAGTGTTGAGCTAATTCTGCTTCCAGTGAATGAAACAGCAAACGCACGATGCCAAAATGCTCTCCTCTATTTTTAATAATAACACAAAACCAAAAGCACTAGAACAATGGTGAAAACCCTCAAAAATCCCTCTCTGTTAAGGTCAAACTCCTTGCTGGCATCGAGCTTTCAGAATGGCCAGAGATGAATTTCAGAAACACGCAAACCATCTCACTGGGTAGGTGGTTGCTGGGTCTAGCAGTAGCTTGATTCAGGCTCAGACAGTCACGTTCTGGCAGAGGATTGGATTTTGAAGGTCCCTTCCAACCCAAACCATTGTGTGATTCTTTGTGCACACACACACGCAGATGCTGCTCGGCACAGATCAGGGCAGTGTCTCCAGCTTCCTCCATCACCCTCAATATTTATGTTACAGCCACTCAGATTCAGTTTTTGCTGACTGTGCCCTTGCCCTCCCTCTGCCCTTCGCAGAATTTCATCAATCCCGCTTTGCTGGCTGGTGGGACAAACACCCTCTTATTTTTATTTTATTCCTCCCCTCCCTCCACTCAGCTTCCAAACACTTTCATGGATCTCCCCCTGGTATCCACACATAACGTCCTCCAGAATTACCCACAGTGAGACAACATTCTGGCACCAAATGCTGCTGGTACACCTTAAGTCCTGATGCAAAACCAGCACGGTTGGAGCACACTGAGAATTGGAGACCTGATTGCTGAGGATCAGGACCCCAACCAAGGGTCAGAAGGCATCTCAACATCACCACCACAGTGCAAATTTCATCCAGGGGAGATGTAGCCCTTGAAGGCAGCAGGGTGAGGAGACACAGCTGCCAAAATGGAGTTCAACTCTTGCAGTCACCCTGGGGAAATTCAGTTACTGAGGAAAGCCAGGGACAGACCTCAGTGTCCTCCCCAGTGAGCAACACTTTGCACAGCACTGGCTGGATGGGTTTTCCCAACACAGGAGCTCTGGGGTGCTGCCTAAATATTCCAAAGTCACCAGCACAAGTGGTTGTCAGGAAGCTAGCCCAGCTCAAAATGCCTCATCTCCCCCCACAATCTACTATCAGCAGAGACAAACCCCAAGGAGTTTTTCGAAAAACGTCTTGGAAAGAATAACGTGCTCAACTGTTATTTACCTGGGTGGGAGTTCAACACTTCATGCCATCAGTCCTCTCAGAAATTCCAGCTTAACTGCTACAATGAAAAGGAAATATTTTTCTACACAGGGGTTATTAGATGTTGCCATAGTGGCATGTGTGGGTGTGCACGTCGATATTAGCTAAAGGCCCAGATCTGCAAAGATGCACATAAATCACTTGACTCCCATGAAAACAGCAAGAACAGTCATAAAATGACCCGAGCGCTGAGATCAGACCCACCCAGAGAACTTCACTGTGTGCTACTGAGGTGTGAAACAGGGAGAAAGAAAAAAAAGGCAATGCATAAAATTTTTATTCCACCTCACGGTCAGTTTGTTTCTGCATCAAGTATGTTTTTCTGTGTTGATATAACACTTACTAAACTCTTCTTGACTCCTTGCTGCTGTGATGGAAGGATGCACAGATGGTGGCTGGGGTTCCCTGTGCTCACCCTGGTGTTCCCCTCTTCCTTTGGGTCAGCAGCAGGGACCTGAGCTGTCACCCCAACAACCGTGATACCTTTCCCAACCCCTTCTTTTCTTTCCCTCTTTTTCCCACCTTCCCTGGCTAAAGAAAAAATCAGCCACGTGGCTGCAAAACAAAATCAGCAAGTGATGTGCAAGCAAAGAGCTGAGGCTGGTCATGGCAGCCAGGGGTTTAAAGAATGGGAAGCTGGAAGGCACCAACATGTTGCCATGAGATGCAGTGGTTAGGGAGGGCAGAAAGGAGGTGGCACCCTTGCAGAAGCTTTGTTGAGAGATTTGAAGGCTGCCCAGCCTCCCCTCCCACCCTTGGGCAGCAGGAAAAGGCAGCTGGTCCTCACTGCTCTGTTGCTGCAACCTGGGATAGTGGAAGGTGTCCCTGCCCATGGCAGGGGGGTGGAATGAGATGAGCTTTAAGGTCCCTTCCAACACAAAGGTAGGGAAGGTAGGATTCCAGGATGGCTGGAGAAGACACTGGGAAACCACTGCAGGGACTCCTACCTGCTCTGTGTCACTGCCCAACTTCTACTGCAGCTCTGAGGACCTCTGGCTTGGTCCATGTGTCCAGCAGCACTGAGCTGAAATGGGTCTGCAGACACACAGACAAAAGGCTGCCCCTTCTACCCATTAGCACTTACAGATGAGCTCCATGCCAGCTGAGGGGTACAGCCAAGCCCCACATGGCACACAGCAAGATTGTCACAAGCACACGGTGTCTCATTTGGCACAAAATCCCTCAATATAAAGCAAATACACAAAAAAAAATAAAAAGAACACTGAACCACAGCTGAACCCAAAGGATTCCAGGCCAGCTCCCTGCTGCAGCTGCTCTGGCACCAACAGCCCTCAAAATAAAAGCTTCTGAGTCTTATTTTTATATTTTTCCCTCCTGTACAAAGTGATGCTGGCTTATCTACTCCCTTCTGCCCTACAAGCACACAAGTAACACCTTACACACATCACCTCTGATTGCCTCCATAGCTCCTCCATGTGCTCTTTATGCAGGAACAATTAAGCTTTGCTCAACTTTTCCATTAACCCAAGCAGCCCTTAGTCATGTCTAACAAACTCACAAGCTGCTGTGTTTTTTAATTTGACTCAAGACTCATGTCTGCTCTGCTCAGACACATGCAAAAGGTTCAATCCCTCAGTGCCTCACAGTCAAACATCAGTGTGACTATTCTTTGTCCCTGCTCTGCAAAAGCTGAATGACTACATGAGATGCCAGACAGCTCGGAATTAGGTCCAGGATTTATCCTAGGAGTGTCTGGCTGCACAGAAATTGCAGGCACCCTTAGGATTAATTTGTTTAAAAGCATCCACCCATCTGCAGTTGGGTGGTAACCAGATCACACAGCTCTACCATCACCGGATTCACTGGTGTCTCATATCACTGCAGATGTTTCCTCACTCAGGTCATTAGGGTCTCTGGCAAGATTTTTATGCTGAAGAAATCTCGACTTTCAAATTATTCCTAGCCTTCCAACAAATTTGACCCCCAGCCACCACATGGTTCAAGAATTACTGACAGGAGATGTGTGGACAGAGGTTTGTTTCCTTGGAAGCCAGGCTGAAAAATGGTACATGCAAACACGGACTGAATCAATTGATTGATCATGCAATCAATGCAAACATGGAAATGTGTGATGATAACAGGCTTTGGGAGATTTAATCCATTCCCTTTGCCACTCCAGGCACAAAAATAATCACCAGGAAAAAAAAAGGAGTCTAGACCATTCAAGGCAAAGCCACTCAACTGAGCTCCCCAAAGCATTTGCTAAGAGGCAGAGGGGTAGAGGAGGAGTTCACCTTTTCTTTTACTGTCTCAGGATACCTGCAGACTCAGGGAGGTGCTGCTAGGCTTGGATTCACAGAGACAATTTTGCAGCCGCAGTGGTTAGGGATTCATTTAGAACTTGGCTTTGTAAACCAGAAAGCTTAATAATAAAATAAAAAAGACATGCAAGTCTCTGCATCTACAACTTTCAGTATGTCACCTGCCCAGGGCATCATCTCCACTCGAGTTTCAAAGGGAGGCATGATGATAGCAAGTCATGAAGTTTATAATGTCTTCATGAAAACAAGTGACTTCATCAAGTGAGAGCAAGTAAGTGACACCACTGCAAGGAAAGCTGTAATGTGAGCTTGACACCTGACCATTCCAGGCAGAAACCCTTTCCTGAGAGCTGCTACCAGTCTTGAGCCAGCTCCATCCCAACACCCTGCTCAGTATGCCCCTCAAGGTATGAACTACCAGGACAGATCTTCAAAGGATTTGGTCCTCCAAGCATTCAAAACAATGTCTATGAGGATGCTTTATACCAGCAGGCACTGCAGGTTGCCTTAGACAGTCTCATTCTCAGCCAACAGGGCAGAATCCAGCCCTTCATTAATGACCTGTGGCTATACTGGAAATATTGGAGTATTAACTAGAATAACTCAGGGAGAGATGGCCAAAAAGAGATGAGCAGCAGGTGTTGCACCACACAACCTGCCCAGACACAGCATCTGGAGAGAACAGCCTGTATTTCCCATCTTTCTCAGCCTTACCCCACTCTGATCCTCTCTCCCTTCGTCTCTCTCCAGTCTGCAGCATGTGGTGACTGTAATTACAGTTCACCTCTCTGCCATGCAGCCACACCACCTCCAGGTACTTAACTTCTTTTAATCTTGCTTCATGTTTCAGTCCCTGCAGCCCACTCGTGATGTCTGCTACTCTTCTTCCAACACCCTCAATTCATCAATAGCCATGTCAGGCTTTGACCTCCAATTTTCTAACTGCTCAGTTAAACCACTCTGCCACTGGCCCCGCTCCTGCTTTTGTTAAAAACGAGGGGGGAGCCTCATTTGCTTTCTTATTTGATCACCACTTCACTTCTGTGGTGTGCACTCTGCTTCCCCATCTCGAAAACCCATCAACTAGTCCCTTCCAGAGTGGCACTGGGGCTGTTGTTACCTTTAATGAGAGGAAATTATGGTTAATGCTTAATTTTAATTTTTTTCCCCCTCCTTGAATTTTTTTTTTTAATGGCTTTCCCAGAAAAAGCAGCTTTGGCAGAGTGCTGCCACCTGAATGCTAATGAACGCCGAAGGGACCTGACGTGTCTGCCTCCCTGCCAGACATCAAATTGATTTTCAAATTGCTTTGATGACATAAGGTGGTTTCACAGTTTGGACCTGTGTGATTACCTGAGCATTTATCTCAGTGGGCTCTTCTACTTGCCTGCTTTAAAATAACCCAGGCTGCTGGATTGGACCTTTGTGATGGAGGTTATCGTCCCCTGAGCTGCTGCCAGATCACGGGAGTCCAGTCTGAATTTGGATTATTTGGATATGGCTCCTGCCTCAAGCCTTCACAAACAGGAGTGTGGAGGTCAGTCTGCAGCTGAACATCAACTACCTCTTTAGCCTTCCAATTTCAGAAGACAAAAAACCCACAAAAACCGAAGAGGTGATGGCTGCCCCATCACTGGAAATACTCAAGGCCAGACTGGACAGGGTTCTGAGCAACCTAATCTAGTGGAAGATGTCCCTGCTTATTACAAGGGGGATGGACTAGGTGGCCTTGGAAAATCTGTTCCAAACCAAACCATTTTATGATTCCAAAACATAAATGGTTCAGTGCTAAAATAAATTTCACTTGGGGAATTTCAGCTGTTGTGCATGGGCTGGGATAGCGTAAGTCTTATTGGCTTATGTTCTCTCCTTGACCAAAAGCATGAGGACGAGGACAGATGGGCAATCAGGGAGCTAGAGGATGTACTGAGGAGCCAGGAGGTCCCTGTGGAGACATTTCAGAGCTCAGGCACACTTGTCCCTCCTTTCCAAACACTCACGTTCTGAGTGGATGCTGGATGGGAAGGAGGTGCAGCTGACAGAAGGGAAACATGATTTAGTGATGGCTGAGACACTCCACCATGACCAAAAACCCAAGCCCAGAAGGGAGGAGAACACTGCTTGCCAAAGGGAAACCTGAGCATTGCATCACGCCAGGCACCAGTTTCAGGTCCATGGTAAACGGCAGCAAAGCAAGGCCAAAAATATGACCCTTATTTCTAGGACAGGAGAACACTCAGTATTTCAGAGAGCCTCAGTCTACTAACTGGTGAACAAAGACCAGGTCACCAACCTTGCCCTGGCCAGAGGGATGTGAGACGGCCACTGTGCCAAGCTGGCATCAGGACTCAACTGAAATAAAAGGCATAAATTGCTGCAGGCTGAACTCGGCCTCCAAATCAACATGGATCAGAGACTGGGGCAAGGGGGAGTGAAGGGAAATACAAACCACTCGCATTAACCTGTGGGTAACATAAGCACTGGCCCCAAAGATAGTATTTCTTTTATTCCCACGCACGGCTGTATCTTGGTACGTGCAACAGCTGGAATGTGAAAGGCTGGAGTGCAATTTATGGAGTGCTTTGTGATGCCAAGGGATGAGGGGAACAGCAGGACAGTATTTATTATCACTATTTTACATTAAAAGGAGCACGGCTCATTGGTAGTTTACATTTCTGGGGCACCTTTCATCTCAAAAGATAACAGAAGCATCCTGCTAATAAGGGGAAGTTGAGCCAAAGAAGACCCACTGGCTCTACCCAAGCTAATAAATATATATAAATAAACGTATATACATATATAAAAAAATATATTAGAGACCAGAGAAATTCAAATCACCACCTTTAAGTGCAGCCATTTAATCACAAAAACACCCTTCTCCCCAGACCTCTGAGTGAACTCTTGCCATGCCCACATGAAGAAATAATCAGCATTTAGCAGCATTTCTCTGCCTGCTTTGTATCGCCACACAGGCACTCCCTCTTTGCACTATATAAAATGAAAAATAAATCACAGGCACCCTAAATAGATTCAAGGGGAGGAGGGGGTTGCAGCCAGAGAAGCATGCACTTCCTTGGCACAGATCCTGCTGGGTTTGGAGAAGGATAACTACGACACAGGTTGCAAGAGCAAGCCATGACCACCCGAAAGACACCGACTCAGTGCACAAGCTGATGGATGTGAGATTCCCATGTCCAAGGGCTTCACACCTGCCTCTGGGTGTGTAGGTGGAAAATGCTCTTACCCAGATGGTATTTGGGGATACAGTGCCAGCAGGTTGAGGGAGATGACCCTGCCTATCTGCTCTGCTCTGGTGTGACCCCACTTGAGAGTCCTGCATCCAGCTCCAGGGTCCTCAGTACACGAAAGACATGGACCTGCTGGAGTAAGCCCACAGGAGGCCCCAGAGATGCTCCAAAGGCTGGAGCCCCTCTGCTCTGGAGCCAGGCTGGGAGAGCTGGGAGTGTTCACCTGGAGAAGGGAAGGACCCAGGGAGACCTTGGAGCCCCTTCCAGAGCCTCAAGGGGCTCCAGGAGAGCTGGAGAGGGACTTGGGACAAGGGATGCAGGGACAGGACACAGGGAATGGCTTCCCACTGCCACCGGGAGAGATGGGATATTGGGAAGGGCTTCCTGGCTGGGAGGGTGGGGAGGCCTTGGCACAGGTTGGGCAGAGAAGCTGTGGCTGCCCCTGGATCCCTGGAAGTGTCCAAGGCCAGGTTGGAGCAACCTGGGATAGTGGAAGATGTCTCTGCCCATGGCAGGGGTTGGAATGAGACGATTTTCAAGATGACCTTTTGATCCCTTCCAACCCAAACCATTCTAGGATCCTGTGATATCTCTTCCCACTGTGCAAACTGGAGACATGGCCACCGACAAGTACAAACCCTGGTGCATCAGGGACATGCACAAAATAGCCCAATGGTGACAAGTCATCCTTCTTTTAGGATTAAGGCCATAGCAGTTAAAGCAAAAGAACAGTGACTATGCAGAGCAGGTATAGTTTTACCAATCGAGCTGCCCAAAGCAATCCTAGATCCCATCCAAAATTTGCTGCTGCCACAGAGAATTACTTTTGCCTTGCACTCTGTGGCAAAGAGAGTTACAAGCTGCATTTTCCAGACACAGTTGTTTCCAGTATGAGTAACAGAAAACGTGTTTTCCCCACATATGGGCAACCATCTGAAGGTCCTGCTACACCAACACTCAGGCAGAACCAAGCAAATGTTTGGTGACATTTCCCTATTGCTGTCTCATGTTTAATAAGCTTTAAAAAAAAAAAAATCTTGCTTTTGTGCCAGTTAAGTCTATTTTAATAGCATAAAAATCCTCCAGAGCTCAGCAGCAGCAGAGACTGAAGCAAGTCAGGTAAAAGTAACTGGAGAAGATAAAATATAAACTCAAGCATCTCCCGCTTCCTCCAGCAAACAGCAATGCCTTGCTGTTAGCAATTAAAGAAACAAAAACTATGAGGGTGCTGCCATCCCTATGCACACAGCTCTTCCCAAACCTCAGATGTGGATGACAGCTACTGGAATCCATGCTGTGCAAAATGTTCCTCCAGAGATTTGAGACCTCCATCTCACACGTCGTGGCGCTGACAGCTCTGAGTCACCAGTGGGAACTGGGATTCTCCAGCAAATCCAGTGGGATCACTCAACCCTCTAAACCTCCCAACCAACCCTGACGTGATTTTGGGATGCCTGTGGAAGCTTTGCCAGTTAATTAGGGTAAAGGAAGTGAACACATCCAGCTCTGACCTCCAATGTCCTCAGCTCCTCCATTTGGTGATGTTGCCCTTGCAAAAAGCCTGCCAGAATTTCGTCAGGAACAGGCTGTTCTCTTCCTCACAGGAGCAACTGGTACCACAAGAGAATCACCTTCCCACAGATTGACAGGGGATGGTTTAAATAGGGGAAAAAAGGTGCAAAGGATTTCATGCTCTGGTTTGGAAACTCAGCAGCTTTTTCAACGTAATTTCTGGAGAACCCTGTGATTTTTTTTCCCTCGTCTCATCTGTTTCCTTCCTATTGAACATTGCATGGTTTCCTCCAGAACCCAGAAAAAAATTAGTAGACTCACTCTGATGTAAAACTCTTTTCTTACCAATTCTTCAAACTCAGGGAATGATTACAGTAGAAAGGAGCTGAAGACAGGAATGAGCTGGGGGCTGATCCTCAAAGATCAATTAAGACTCTGGCATCCCTCATTTTGATGATGCTCCTCCCTGGGCTCCAGCAGGCAGCATGATGCATCTCCTGCCCAAAATGCTAAGGAAAGAACACACATTACTGCCTGCAAAGAGGGTATGTCAAGTTCAATGGCTTGTTGAAGTCCCCAGTGTGAGACTGCCTCATTCCACCACCAGAAGGGTGGTAATGAGTCCTACTAAGCAAAATATCTTGCATCATCAAGCTGTCTGTTGAGCTTTACGCTCAAAAAAACACAGGGCGTTGATCTGAAAAAAATCACAGTTTGCTTTTAGGGGGGTAGGAAGATGGTGGTAAGAGAGAAAGGGCAGCATGGCAGCTTAGAATTGTAAAATCAGGGAACTGCTGGGGTTGGAAGGGACTGTCTAGTCCAACCCCACATGCCATGGGCAGGGACACCTTCCACTAGATCAGGCTGCTCCAAGCCCTGTCCAACCTGGCCTTGAACACTTCTAGGGATGGGGAATCCTAGAATCTAGTCTTAGAATCCTAGAATCTTCTAGGGATGGGGAATCCACCACCTTGCTGTGCTTGGTGGGCTCAGCCAGGGCAATGTTCCATAAACTGCAGTGTCACCTCCCCAAAATGCCCCTCTGGCCCCACAGTGACCCCTCAGTAACTTGCCATCAGGACATTCAGGGCCTCACCTGCTTTACCAGGGAGCCCAGGATTGCCAGCGAGGGCTGGGATGCTGGATTGGGCACCATGGGCATCCCTACAGCCCTGCCATGAAATCCTGTCTTTAGGATCACACAATGTTAAGGGGCTGTTCTATATGTTCCTGCATGGGTTTTCCATCAGTCATTTTCCCAATTTCCAAATCAGGGCTTTCCAGGAGCCAGAACGAGTGAATAAATTATTTTTTTTTTAAATCCAATGACACCGCCTACTTGTGCTAATAGTAGGAAGAAAATAGCTTGAGTCAATGAGAAACAGATTTGGGAGAAAGGGTTCAGCAAGACAGAAAAAGTTTGCCACCCTTATGTGTTTTGTTTCAATCAAAACAAAATGTATTAGTTCACTACCAAGTCTTGTTTAACCTTTCATGCTTCTAACTGCTAACTGTAATTTCCAAACAAAAAGTTGAAAACCTTCATTTAGAAGATGTCAAAAAGAAAATGTTTTGGCATTTCCAAAATGGCACATTTCATTTTGACATCTCAAATGAAATGCCTGGACATTAAAAATAAATTAACTCCCCCTGGGGATTTTCAACATATCCAGTTGCCAAATTCAATTGAAGCTTATGAATAGTCCAGGCTTTCCCAAATTCAACTATTGAATTCACAGAATCCTAGAATGGTTTGGGTTGGAAGGGACCTCAAATACGATTTAATTCCAATCCCTTCTGCCATGGGCAGGGACACCTTCCACTATGCCAGGTTGCTCCAAGCCCCATCCAGGCCTTGGACACCTCTAGGGATGAGGCAGCTTCTCTGCCCAACGTGTGCCAGCACCTCACTATGCTCACTGTATAAAATTTCTTCCTAATATCCAATCTAAACCTACTTTAATTACCTCACAGTGGAAGTTCACTTTGGTTTTGGTCCAGACTATGATGCTGATACCCTGAGATGCCCTTAAGAATGATCCTCCTCTGTACATTCCCAAAACTCGATCTCCAGCCAACATCTGAAGCCCAGAAATATTTACACCTTACGAAAACATTATATATGAAGAGAATGGGTTAGCCTATGACCCGACAACAGGCTTTCAAATTATTTTAACATGTGTTTCACTCCTAAATATACTCCTGTCAGTCATAAGGATTAATGGTTGTTATTAATCACCTGATTTGAAGGCACAGGAGAAAATCACCTCCCCGTGCACAAGCCAGAGGGAATATTACTTATCTGCTAGCACTAACACATAATAAAAACAATTTCTGAGTAGATCTCACCTCACATACACAGACAACCATGTCACACCACGAATGATTTACAAGGCTTCAGAGGCAAGACAAAAACAGCCAGCAATGACAACCAAGGGTATTGCCTCACAACCCCTCTTCAGGTGGGTAACACTTGTGCAGATAAGCACATACATCAGCCAAAGGCCTTGGAGAAGACTTCTGGGGACACAAGATGGGTCACACCCCTCCAACAGGCTGGTGGTGGGACTCAGCAGAGATGCCAAGACTGGCTGCAGGGCTCACCAGGAACTTGGGCTGTCCAACACAGTTGTCAGCAGCTCCATCAGAGTTCTAGAAGATGTCACATAGAATCACAGAATGGTTTGGGTTGGACAGGACCTTAAAGATCAGCCAGTTCCAAACCCAACCACCATGGAGACACCACCCACTCAGGGCCCTGCCCAACCTGGCCTTGAACACCTCCAGGCAGGCACAGCTTCTCTGGGTAACCTGTGCCAGAGAACTTGTGCCAGTGCTCACCACACTCAGATGTTAACCTTTGCTAGCATCTATGCTAAATCTCTCCTCTTTTAGTTTCAAACCACTCCTCCTTGTCATACTCAATTGTTCCAATCCAGCTTGGACAGACAGTGGCTGAGGGAAAACTTGCACCATTAGGCTTTACACCTGAGAACAGGACAGAAAACCAACCTACAACAAACTTCCACTCTCCTTGATTTCTATGAAGTCTAACCCAAAATGTCTTTGCACTCTCCACCAACACCCTGAACAGGGCTATGGGAGGCGTGACACTCTGACTCTCCTCCAGCACAAACTTCACAT
The DNA here is from genome assembly GCA_013390005.1 of Calyptomena viridis. NCBI lineage: Eukaryota > Metazoa > Chordata > Aves > Passeriformes > Eurylaimidae > Calyptomena > Calyptomena viridis. The sequence continues at coordinate 334,098 of WEIV01021486.1, forward strand.
TGAACTGCACACTAAAGAATAACTTACATGTTTATACACCTTGCTTGCACAGTAAGGTGCTTGTAGGCTAGAGGCTCAAGTTCCTTCTTCTGATTCTCTCCTTGAGTGAGTCAAACTATTTATTTGAACTCAAATCCACATGAGGTGCAGAACAGCTCAGGCTTCGGCTCAGTTCCAGCTGCACTCCCATTGTCCACCATATAAAAGCAGGTATCCTGGCATGGACACAGGAGGTATGAAACACAGAGGATGACAAAACACTGCTTTTATAAGATACCTGCAGAAAAAAGCATTAATGCAATAGCAACAAAAAAAAAAAAAATAAAAAGAGACCTATACTTTGCTTTTCTTTCCTGTTGTCCTTTCTCTGGATTCCTTTACCTCCTGCCTTTTTGAGGTTAGGGACAGAAGAATCAGCCTCTTCACAATCAGCCTTTTCTCCATTCTCCATACACTTCTGTATTTAATCTATGCTCTTCTGTAGATTTTTAACTTCCAATGTCTGAAGCTCAGCCAACATCCCTTATTAAAAAAATTGGCTCTTCACCTGCTGAACTACAAAAAAAATTAAAAAGCAATCTTACGAGAAATACAGAGTTCCTGGATGCCTAGAATGATTTGAGTTGGAAGGGACTTTAAAGATCATTTAGTTCTACCCACCCAACCATGGGCAGAAACACCAGACCAGGTTGCTCAAAATCCCATCCAGCCTGACCTTGGGCACTTCCAGGGATCCAGGGGCAGCCACAGCTTCTCTGCCCAACCTGTGCCAGGGCCTCACCACCCTCGCAGACAGGAATTTCTTCCCAATATCCCATCTAACCCTGCCCTCTGTCAATTTAAGGCTATTAATATTCCTAACGAGGCTGCTTCTTTTCTCTGGACCCCTAAACTGAAAACCAGTTGGTATAAATTCAGATCTGGGCTTTCCATGAACTAGAATCCTCCAGCTGAAAACCAAGGCAGAGAAGGAAATCCTGTTGAGCGTGCCAGGTGTGTTAGCACTGGACCAATGCACTAAGGTGGCACATCCAAGACTTGACGCACATGCACTCTTCCAGGCAAGACGTATTAAAGGTTCCTTGACTCTTTTCTGCAAGAATGAGTCCTGACCTTGTTGATTGGCACAGCAAATAATTTCGGTAACTACTTTGCTCGTGTAGAAGTTCTCTGTCATTCCAGATGAGTGGAGTGTCCTCTGCATCCTACCAGATGAGGTATTTTCTCCCACCAACACCACGTTCAGAAACATCCCAAACAAGAGCAGCAACTCACCCAAAGGATTAACGCCAAGGAAGGGCTCCAGGCATTGGAAAAGGGGTTCCTGGATACACGTTTTGACATTTAAGGTACAATGTAAAAGCACTTCATTGCAAGCAGTATCTGATGAGCTCTGCTCAAGATCACATCTAAAGAGCACCAGGCCCTGGAGTATAGTAGAATATAAATGGGCTCTAACAGGGTATTTTGCTGTTACATTAGTATTAATCCCCTCAGTGGCTAAACTGTGGGAGGCTCATGAAACCTCTCTCTTTTCCCCACTGTATCAGCCAAAGGTCTTCAACAATTTCTGTCCAAACAACTGTGTTTTGTGAATAACAGGACCATTCACAGATTATAATTTTAATGACCTCATTCAAGCAATTTTAGCCAAATTGTGCTTCCTCTTTTGAAGTGTAGCCTTTGGTGAGGAGAGATTGTTCGCAACCACAGAAGCAACAAAAATACACATTTTTTACTTCCATGATCTGGGTTTTTTTTTGTCATTTATTTCCAAAATACCTGCTGCCTGTCAGAACGATGCTTCTTCTCTGACAGAGCCTATAACCATCACTCAAAGACCATGATATCCCACAAGAGTGCAGTGGAAAACGAGAGGAAAAACTCTCTGGGTAGATATCTGAAGTTTTGATCTGAGGATGGGGAGTGGATTAACTGAAAGGAAATTAAATAAACTCTAAGGTCTCAGCTCACTGCTGGTACAAGCAGGTGCAAATTCCAATTCAGAGCCAAAGCCACATCCACAACATCTCTCTGAAGGCAGCTGGATTATCACTGCAGGAAATAAAAATCACTGAATGGTTCGGGCTGAAAAGGGCCTTAAAGCTCAATTTGTTCTACTCTCTGCCATGGGCAGGGACACCTTCTACTATCCCAGGTGGATCCAAGCCCCGTCCAATCTGGCCTTGGACACTTCCAGGGACAGGGTAGTCACAGCTTCTCTGGGCAACCTGTTACAGTGTTTGAGCGCACATCAGCATTTAGGGAAGTGCTTTAATCACTAGACGGACAAGGGGCAAAAATACACTCTAAAATTAAGGTGGGACAGGTCTAGGGTGGCTTGATGGATAAGAAAATCATGAAATACTTATTCTGGATTTATATCCCATTGCTTCCCCATCATTCTTCTATGTCTGCATCCTTTTGCCTGTCCCTTCCCACAAGGGGAGCTCTTCAGGATGCTGATTTCATCCTGAAGTTCTCTGAGCGTGGCGTCCTACCTGCTGTCAGGATCTACCTACAGCAAACAGCTTGGCCTCCCATCTTCTCTCTCCTTCCCACTCCAAAATTTAACACCAGGTTTCACTTCATGCCAAGCTCTGTATCTAAATTCCTTCCACATAATCCCATTCCACTTATCACACTGTCCTAACCAAAGCATAAAAAAGAGGAGAGCAACAGAAATGGAGAGAGAGAGATCTCCCTCCAGCATGTATCTAAGACAGGAACCATTCACGTACCTGTAGACCAGCATGAAGGTATCCACCAGCTCAAGAAGGGGCACCAAAATGACAGCATGATGGGTTTTTAAGGATAAAACAGAGGGGGAAACCAGGGCCACAACACAAGCAACTACTTTCCAAGCTACTCAAGACAGATTAAAACGTAAGAACAGCTTCTTGGCTGCGCCCCCCGCTGCAGCAGCCCAGCAACAGATGTGAACAAAACCCTGGTTGCATTCCAGGTGTGATGCATTTAGGGAAATGCATGCTGTCCCTGGAAGACCCTGCCACCCCAGGCACAGCACACACTGTCACAGGCACCCTTTGCTCTCAAAGTTACTAAATTTATTAGAAAGACTAAACAAAGCTGTACTTCCCAACAATACAACCCTTTTCTGATGGCATCACTGCAGACACGGATTATTTCAGAGGCTAGCCATTACCTATTAATTAGAATACCCTATTATGCAAACAATGCAAATTGATTAAACCCTCACTTATTAATCTAATACAGCCTCTTCCTTGCTGTTCTTGAATACACCCCAGGCAAGCAGCTACAATTTTTTAATCATAAGAGTGACAATCTATGGGCTGACACTTCTTTAAAAGATGTCTTTAATATCAAAATAAAATAAAATAAAGTAAATTTACCTTGTCCCCTGAGTGCACGAGCAATAATGAGATGTTCACTCAATCTCCTCCAGCTTCCTGGGTTGAGGGAGATGGGACATTTCCTTCCCAGAAATCTCATCCATCTCCCAGAAGGCTGTTTCTTCCTGTTGTGCAAATCTGGGCACCCACAGTCCTGGCTAAATGTTTCTCTGGCCTTCACCCAAAGCAGACTTATGGGAAATGCAGAGCTCCTGGGAATCACAGATTCACAGAATCATTCAGGTTGGAAGGGATCTTTAAAGGTCATCTAGTCAAACTCTTCTGCTGTGGGCAGGGACACCTTCAACTAGATCAGGTTCAGAGCCCTGTCTGAACTGGTCTTGAGTATTTTCAGGGAAGGGGCATCCACCACCTCTCTGGGCAACACTGGGAGGCACCATTAGACGTTAGGAAAAAATTCTTCACAGAAAGAGTGATTTGTCTTTGGAATTGGCTGCCCAGGGAGGTGGGCACCATCCCTGGAAGTGTTTAAAAAAAGACTGGATGTGGCACTTAGTGCCATGGTTTAGCTGATGAGGTGATGTTAGGTAATAAGTTGGACTCGATGATCTCAAAGGTCTTTTCGCATCCCTCTTCTTTCTCCTCCAACAGCCATATTTCTGTGCTCCCTAACAGCAACCTGTACTGCAGGGAGTAGATGGTACCTCCTAAACCACAGCCTTCTCCCAAGATGCAGCATCTCCTCTCACTGCCAGGTGCTTTTCTGCTGCTGTGTGTGTTTTACACCACGGCACAGACCTGCAACACAACTCCGAGATAATTTTTTAAGAACCATACTCACTGTGGCAAATCACCCTCTGGCTCCCATTTCACCCCTTGCTTTTCTTTTTTTCCTACCAGACAGGGTAGGAAATTTTTCCCAGGCTGTGTGTGCAGAGCCAGGGCATGGCAAGCAGAGCTGGGAGTGCCCTACGCTTTCGATGTCATCAGTCACCAGTGTGAGGGATGGAGGCTGGATGCCTTGTTTTGCAGTTCTTGGTGTGACTCAGAACAGCTTGGGAATTACACTTGGAATAAATGATTAAAAACCCTGGCTACTCCTCCATTACCATGCAGGGATAATGCTCCCAGCAGTGATCAGAGCTGCACCCTTGTAAATGAGAGCAAAATTAGGGATGCTGCCTAGTGAGGACGAACGACACCAGCAGTACCAAGAGCTGGTACTCCTCCAGACTGTTCCCTGGGTATGTGGAGATGGGAATAAGGGCTTGAAAAACCCATCGATGGGAGGGGAACCACTCAGCCTGCATTTAATGATGCTCTGATCCCCAGCACACAGTCACCTCCCGCAAAAAACCCATTTCCAAGATGCCAGTCTCCTCCTGGCCACTATTTGCAGGCAGTACCTGTTTGGAGAAATCTTCACAGGCACAGCAGGCATTTTGAAATGGAGGTGCCCAGACCCACAATCATATTTTATATCTATCTCAAGCATTAAAATACGTTGCTTGGATTTTCCTGGTAGGGAGGGAATCCTGCTGGGAAGAAGGAAACAGGATTTCAGAGGAGGAAATGGAGAGTAGAGGAAGGGTTTGAAGGAGAAGAGAGGAGGCTTTTTGACTACAAGCAAAAAATTACAGAAAAAAATAACATGCTCAGATTGTCTCCTGGGTATCTGGGGGCCTGAAATTACAGCCACCTCCACCCACAGACAAGCAAAGAGCTGGAGCATCAGAACGATCTGGCTTTACAAATCACCACCACAAATAGTAGATGGCAAATTCCTCCCTATTTTTCTGGAAAGCACCACACTGTTGCAGCTTCATCTTTCCAGGAGCCCCATAAACCTTCCAGAGCTTGGGAGAAAAGTATCAACTCTGGTCCTCAACTTGGGACAAAGAGCACAGGAATTCAATTATCAGTTAAACCAATGTTACTTGGGTAGTCCCACCTGGGATTAACTCATGGGCTTCATAGCTGAGGACCAGGTACACAGATTCCAGCCCTTACTTAGGTACCCTCCAAAATCAGTTTTATTTATCTCAGTCTAGAGTGGTGTGGTCAAGGTCATGCATGGAGCCTGAGCAGAATCTACACCACGAAAGTCACTACAAATTAATTGAGAAGAACACACAGAGGATTTAAAAAGGAACATAAAACCACTCTCCCTCTCAGATCTGAACTACTTTGCATTAATCCAAGCCCGTTCCGTCCTAAAACATCAACCCACCCATCAAGCAGCTGGATCTCAATCCCTGACCTTTGCTCACTGGCAGAAATTAGCACCACCAAGACATTCAGCTGCAGCCTCCCAGCAGATGGGACTGTGTGTTCCTGCCTTGTCCTGCCCATCCCACAGTCCTCTCCTTCTGGAGCCATTCCCATCTACCACCAACTGCAGCGTATGTAATGGTGCCGCCACATCCTAGTGGGATCACAGAATACCAGAATCATCTAGATTGGAAGAGATCTTAAAGACTATTGAGTCCAACCTGTGCCTGAACCTCACCTTGTCCCCCAGCCCAGAGCACTGAGTGCCACTCCAGTGGTTTCTTGGGCACCTCCAGGGATGGGGACTTTATTTATTTTTATGCCTCCCTGGGCAGCCCTTCCCAACTGACAAACTTCTCCATGAAGACAGACACTCCTTGGCTGTAGTTAGCTTAATTGGACGACCAGCAGCCTAAGGCTCCCCATCTCTTTTTTCACTGCTGAATAACTCTTTCATTGATCTCTCTCATTCCAGGCAATTATCTCACCCATGCCAATCCATTACTGCCTTCTGTAAGTTTGCAAAGATCAAAATAACCAACTTTGGGCTTCAGAGGAAAATCCAAGTCATCCGTTGTTTTGAACTTTGTGTGTATTTTGTACAAGTTTTATGATGCAACAATCTAAAAGTCTGGATAGTTAGTGCAAGTCAGGGTCATTTCACTGCAGAGCTTAACACCTTCTATCTCCTTAAGGAGTGAGACATCAGAAGAATCACAGCTACTGGCTTTGAGCATTGGCTGAATGTTGTACCATCATAATTCCCTGTCCATATTAGAGAGAGGTCCACAGACCTTACCAAGAGGGTATATTATCATGCTAGGCCAGGTACTTGCAACATCAGAGACAATCCCTGCCCTGGAAAAGCAAAGAGTTGCTCCAGAGACAAGGCTGTGGAAACACAAAACCTTAAGTGACCTGTTGTGGTCACACAGGCAGGTAGTGGCCAAAGGAGGGAAACACCCAGGTGCCCCCCCCAGGGGTATCTCATCACCTGGGATGAATTCCAGTCCTCAACATCAGCTTCTTGCTAACTGCCCTCACCTCACTTCTTCACATGAGCTACCTGTCTGTAGATACCTGTTCTGCAGCCAGTGTGAAGATTAGCAGCTTTCCCACACACAGATAAGCCAGGATGCAGGAGGAATCATAGAAGGGTTTGAGTTGAAACTGACATTTAAAGGTCATCTAATTCAACCCCCTGTCATGAACGGGGACAAGTTCTACTAGATCAGGTTGCTCAGAGCCCCACCCAAGCTGGCCTTGAACATTTCCAGGGATGGAGCATCCTCCACATCTCTGTGCCAGTGTTTCACCAGCCTCATTGTAAAAACCTTCTTCCTTATAACCGCTTTAAACAGACCCTCTTTTAGTTTAAAACTCTTACCTCTTGTCCTATTGCAAAAGGCCCTGCTAAGGACTCTGTCCCCATCTTTTTGGAGGCCCTTTAGGCACTGGAAGGAGCTCTCAGATTTCCCTGGAGCCTTCTCTTCTGCAGGCTGAATTGCCCCAGTTTTCTCAGCCTTTCCTCATGCAATAAGTGCATCTTATCCACAGTCCCCTGCAAGCCAAGGTGATCTCAGCAAACACCAGCACATGGCAGAGGGAGAAATAAAGGCCTGTGCTCCTGGACAGTGGTCCAACATGAGCAAAAATGTGTGTGCAAGTGTGCTTGTGTGTGCCTTTGTGGTTGTGTGGGCACACGCTGTGCAACCATCTCCTCCCAGAGTTGTACCCGCATCTTCCCATCTCCTCCAACACCCAGGACAGCCCTGCCTGGATGTAAACTCCAATGCCTTCATTGTCCACATCTGTCCTTCTGTCTTTCCACTTGGGCACCACAAAATGGGAAATAGCCTTGAAATAATTACTATAATTACAGTTTGGTAGGTCTTAGATATAGCAGAGAAAGACAGACTTCCTTTTCATGACATTCCCAGTATGACATCACAACAAATGGCCCAAGGGAAATCTGTGGAGCTGGACCTAAATGTTTTAATGTACTCATGATACTTACTGTCCACTGCCAAAGAATTGGGCTGCTCCCCATGCTTGCATCTCTACCCAGGCATGCATCCTCATCTGTTGTACACCAGGAGTCCTGCAAAATCCACCTGCTCTTACGAGTATTTATGACTTTCCACTAAAAGAGGTCTATGTTCCTTTTCTGTTCCATTTAAAATAAAATAAAAAATTAGAGAGTGGACAGTCAGCTACGAATTTCTGAGGTTTGACAGCCCATAATCAGAGATCAACTCACCCAAAATAGAAGGAAACAACCAGGAAACAAGCCCCTGAACTGTTTCCCATTCATTTTTAGCAAGCAAACCAGGTGAGCTCAGCAACTGCTATTTACCCTCTGAGTCACGGGAAACAGCACCCAAAACAGATGCCTTGCCCAAAGCTTTGGAAGACTAAAAAAAAAAATATACAGACGATTTGAGGCAAGTCTCATGGCTTGCAAATTCCCTGTGAAATCCAGGCTTCGGATAACGAAGAGCTCCAGGGCTGAGGTCAGGCTGCCACTGAGCACCTGCACTTAGCAATGCATCATTGACCGAATTCTGCTCGGGGCATCAAAGCCCCACAGACGTCACCAGCTGCACAGTCTGGCCCAGTAACCCGTAATTTCTCTGTAATCAGAAGCAACAGGGTGAGAGTTTTAGTGGCCATGCATAATTCATGTGTTCGGGCATGGCCAGGGAAGTGGGAGATGAGCACCACAGCCAGCGGCTCTGCCCACAATGCCAAAGGACTGGACACCCCAATAACCAAAGAAGAGCTCCAAGTGCCCTGTACCGTCCCAAAGGCAACTGGGAGAGTATTCTCCTCTTCCTCCCTGCTCCCCTCCACCTTATCCAGCTTTTTCCCCACACACCAGTAACACATGGATAGCTCCACTGTGGATAGTACCGGATTGATGTTGATGTTGGGTTATAGGTTGGACTAGATGATCTCAAAGGTCTTTCCCAACCTTGATAATTACATGATACCTGCTCCTCAGCACGGACAAGGGCTGAGTGTCTTGCTCACACACATCCCTCCTCTGCCACAGAGTAAGAAGAAAGCCAATTGAGTACTTGATTAGCTGTAAGCACCTTTCAGTACTCCAGGTATGACACACTCCACACTCTCAAGGTCTCTGTGGTTGTTTGAGAACACCCTAAGGAACTGCTCCCTTGCAGCACGTTGATGGTGCTTTCCTTCCCACTCCTACCACTGGTCCACCATCGACCTCATCATCATCATCCCAGATAGTTTCCTGCTATCTAACCTCCAGTATACACCTCCAGACACCAGATGCAGCCTTCACCCCAGCTGTGACCCTTGTTCCTTACCCACACACTCAGGGAAGCTGCTTTTATTCCTCTTTTCCCTTTACTTTCCCTTGTTGCTCTTCCCTAGCCCACTCTGCTCCCTCCCTTCCTACACTTCCATGTCCTGTACTCTTGGTTTTGGATATCCCTGGAAAACCCTAAGAACATCTTATACCAAGTTTTATACACAATCCCAAAACACTCTTCTCCCTAAAAGTATAATAAACTCACCTGGATACCTGTGGGTGGGTTTCATACCACACCAGATCCTTTCCACATGCAGAATCTCAACTCCACTGGCACAGGAGTCAAACTGAGAGTACATATCAGGGACTGCCTCCTCTGTTTAATATCAAAAAGTTACAGGATTGAGAACACAAATCATCAAGGTGCACCTATCAGAGACACCAACCACAAAGCCACAATGTCACACTTAGTGAAGCAGAAGCTGTTGCTCCTTCAAAAGGTCCCTGTTCTGTAATTCAAGGATGCTCATGGTGGCAGCTGCAACCCAAGCACAAGCAGCAGGAACCTTCTGCTGGAAAAGGGCAGTCAATAAAACTTCCCAGAAATGGGGGTCAGGTCCTGCTGCAGCCAAAATATCTTGGTTCCTCTGAGGAGGGCTCTACACTCAGCACAATGGAGCACAGTCACATAAATATCAGCCCTGACTGAACTTCACAGGGCATGACATTTACCACCAGGATGTAACCTTTGAATACATCTCCTTCAAGTGATTAGTGCTGAGCACACCCTGTGCCACTTAGCCATCACTGCTGAATGATGATCAGATTAAGTCATGACAGAGCTAACAAAAAATGCGTGAACAGAGTATGTGGAGCAACCAGTCTGACCACGAGCCAGGAGCAGTGGTGGGAGCAAGGAGAGCATACAGATTTGAGGTTGCTTAAGCAGAGCAGACCAGTCAGTCAAGGAGTAACGCTTGCTACTGCAAATCCTGCCCATAAAGTAAGAGAAAGCTCTTCTGGTTTTCACCTGGGGGTGAAAACCTCTGCACATCTGGGGAAGGTTGACAGGCAGCAAGTGGAGGAGATGAGGGCAGATGGCACAAACTGGGACCCATCAGAAAACCTCTGCCAAAACCAGTTTCCTACAGAAAACTGTATCTCTACCAACAGTCCTCTCTTCACAGAGAGCTTTTAGTGCTGCTCAGGAGACCTCTTTTCAAAATTTCCTCTCAAAATTAGGGTTTGCTGCTGGAGAGGAAGACTAATGTACCTCAGTTCTTGCCAGGGCTACATTTATCTGCTCAGAGGACAGGAACCAACAGCACCACCTTCTTTTTCCCTTTCTCTGTTCTGAACCCATGCAACCTGGCAGGTATCACATACTCCTTCAACCCCCCTCCCACTTGCCCAGGCTGCAGCAAAGGATGAGCCCCAAGCATAGATTGGGGTGCAAGACCCTGGAACGATATTGGTCAGACCACGTGTCATTGTTCATGTTGTTTGCATGAATAATTGATGGGGACCCGAGGAGTAGAAGAGGATTTCAGAGGGAAAAATCCAATGACAGCCCCTCAGCTTGAATAATCTTCACCAGGCTGCCATTGTCACCAGCCAAGGACCTTCTCCCAAGCTACAGGGCCATCAGTAGCTCTTACCTTGCACGGTCCTCCCCCAGTCTCAAGACCAGAGGGGTTCACAGACACAAGGAAACATGCCCCCAACATGCACAAAATACAGCCTCAAATCCAAAAAACACACTATTACCTAAACCTTCCATCTCTTCCCCACACACACAGCAGATAGCAGACATCACTCTCCAGGGTATGTTTGGTTCAGGGCTACAGGGGGTTAAACTTTTTGGCCTCAGAACCAACACTTTAAACCCAAAAAAGGAGGCGGATGGGCGGGACAATGTGTCACACCCCAAGCTGTGCGCTCCTATATTCAGGGAGATCTCACCTGATTTCTCATATAAACTTATCCAAGCCCCCAGGCGCACCAAGGAAATTAAAATAAAAACTAAGAAAGTGAAAATAAAACCTCAGAAAATTAAAATTAAATCTAAGAAAAAAATTAAAACCTAAGAAAATTAAAACACAAACTACCTCCTGCAATCTGACGGTCCCTGGATCAGTTGCTGTATGTCCTCACGAGTTTTTGGGGAGGACACCTCCACATCAGGAAATAATCAACCGTACCAAAATGACTGCACCCCATCTTCTGCCTGCAAGAGCTCTGGCTGGTGGGATTTTTTCCTACAGCGGTTTGACTCAGAGGTCTGGCCAGACTCGCAGCTCTCAAATTCGTTTAATAAATCATCTCCTAACCCCGCCCAGAAGCAAAAGGCAAATCTGTGTCTCCCAGGCACCTCCTCATTGGACTAACGTGTCTCTTGCTAATGACCCTGAGAGGAATAGTATGGCTCGAGTGACGTGTTTATGAAGATAAATATTTTAACTTCACAGTTAGCGCTGTAAACTCGTTCCAGCCAGAAAGTCTCTTAAGTTGGTTCCAGGAGAAAATGCCTCGATAATTAAATATTTTTTTTCAATTTTTTTTTTTTTTAAAGGCTATGAAATATTAATTGCAGTGAAATACGTAGCATGTCTTTCAGGTGCAATTAGTAGCTGCTGGTGGATGAAAAAAAAACCTGGCTGGTGAAGCCCAGGGAAGGGATGAGAGTGATTTCTCCCCTCGGCAGAGGGAATGCAGCGCTCTGCCCTATCTAATCTCACTATAGCAACGGGAAGACCTTGGCAACCCTGATCTTTACAGTTATTAAGATGGGAGCGGGAAGAGTCGGGAGCACAGTGCCGAGGGATGCTCAGCCAAGAGGCTGACTACCGAGGAAATAAAGCATCCTGTCTTGCTCAGGGGAGAAATGAGGGTCTGCCAAGCTCTCAAAGGGGGACAGTAGACAAGGCTGGCTCCCCCAAACTTTCTTTTGGTGGCTTCTTATGTCAAAGAGGAGACATGTACCTCCTCACCACACCCTGGGGAAGGATCTCCAAGTCCTGCTGCTTGGACCTGCTGGAGAGAGTCCAGAGGAGGCCACAGACATGCTCCAAGGGCTGAAGCCCCTCTGCTCTGGAGACAGCCTGGGAGAGCTGGGGGTGTTCACCTGGAGAACAGAAGGGCTAAAGTGCCTAAAAGGGGCTTATAAGAAAAATGGGGACAAACTTTTCAGCAGGGCCAATTGCAATAGAACAAGGGGTGATGGTTTTAAACTTAAAGAGGGTAGGTTGAGACTAAACAGAAGAGTGGATTTTTTTTATGCTGAGGATGGTGAGGCACTGGCACGGGTTACCCAGGGAAGTTGTGGATGTCCCATCCCTGGAAATATTCAGGGTCAGGCTGGATGGGGCTCTGAGCAACCTCATCTAGTTGAAGATGTCCCTCCTCATAGCAGGGGGCTGGAGTAGATGATCATTCAACCCAAACCATTCCATGATTCTATAATTCTCCAAAAGCTCCAGGAAGAAGATGCTGTTCTCGATACCAGGGGCCATGTCTGCAGCCAGCTGCTCTCCCTCAGCCCCAGACTCAGCCATGAGGACGTGCCCAGACAGGATGGGGACAAGGAGGCCCCCCCATAACTGCCACCCAGCCTGGGGCTGGCAAAGACCTGCCCCGCTGCCACCTCGGCGCTGCCTCCAGAGATTCCTCGCTCTTGGCTCTCGCCAGGATGATTCACCCACAAATGCAAAGGCACAAAGTGCTCAGATCAGCCTGTTGCAAAATACTACATCTTGGTGACTGCCTGGCCCAGAGCCACTTCAGTCCTGGGCTCCCAGACAGCAGGGACAGCCCCAGGGCTAGCCTGGCTGCCACCCCAGCTCTTGGCCATAGCTTGGTCCCACCTGGACAGAGCAGAAAGCTGTAAGACTTCTCCCCTATCAAAGCAGTGGTAGTTCACTTAGAACTCGTTAAATGAAATCCCCTTTAAAAGGTGATTTCAGGCTGGTAGGATCTGCAAACTGAGACCCTACAGGTCACAGACTGGCCCCCAACATCACCCAGCAGCTCTGTTCCACGACAGACACCCACCAGGACAGGCTTCTGACTCATGGAGGACTGGCTGGGGACCCTCCAAGGATAAACTGCTACTACTACCATTCACACTGCTACTAAAATAATAATAATAATAATCCACAATAAACTTCAAGGCAGCGTGAGTCAACCTTTTTGGTGGCAGAAGATCTGTTTGTCTCTAGTACTTTTCTTGACACCTCAAAGTCCTGAGATCATATTCCTCTTGCTGCTTGCTCTACTACCAATTCCCACACAACTGGGAATTGTTCCTGTTTTGTTCCTTCCAGAAACTGGATTAGCCCAAAGTTTCTTCATCAGCCTCTGAAACACTGCTCAGAACCCAATACTAATGTAGGTGCACACTCCCAGCTCACAGTGGTGATAACAGCCCTTGCTGTCCACGTTTCTTCTACTCCCCACCAAGACCTTCCTCAACACCAAAAGCCCTGGCTGACTTACAACCACACTCCCCATGATCCCAGTGTTAACTCCTTCAGAACTTTACCAGCATTACAATGTAAAGTAGACAATTGGGCCAATTCCAGATAGAACTGGATGATGAAAGACATTATTTCCTCCAAGGAAGAGAGGAAGCTACCACCACTTCACTTAGCTCTGTTGGGCAAAAAACAGCAGGGACAGTGCTAAAATATCATTATAAGTAGAGGAGCAGAATGAAAAAAAGGCTAGATTAGACAAAGTAATTGGAATTCCATTCAGGAAGGGAAGGTGTAGAAAACTTAAATCTATGCTCCCCACTCTTCAGCCAGTTCTTCAGATGCTGTATATTGGCCAAGCTCCATGAAGCCCTGCTGATAGTCACCCACGTGGATAGTTCCAAGCCCTTAGGACTCTTCTGAGTGTTCAACAGTGGTTTTGCTTGCTTTAATTTTTGACTGGGCTGGAAAGTACCTCAACCAAAACACACAGTGCCCTTTAGCGCACATTAAACCCAAAAGCTATCTGAGACAAATGTCAAGATTTTAATAATTTGACATCATCTGGTCAAAAAACAGCACACCGCCACCCTCCCTGAGTCCCCTCCTTCCAGGCAGGGATCACAGCTGCCAGCAAGCTGCCAGACCCTGTGCCAGCTGTCCCAGCAGTGGGAATTTGGAGGATGCTGCCGGGTAGAATGGCGGCGGTAAATCAAAATACAGTGAGGCAATGTGTCATCCCAAGAGCCCATTTCAGCCTCAGACACCCGCCAGCACTATATACCAGGAGGCTCTTTATCTTGTCACCGGTGACTAAGAGCATCCATGGCATGACGGTACCACAAAAATACAGGTGACGGGAAATGGCCCTTTTCCAAGGAGGATGGATCTTTTATTATGTTCTGTTTATCTCCCATATTACCAAAGAGAAAGCCATGAAGCATGCGATCCTTTCAGGTTCTCTGAATCCACTTAGATTTTATCTCTGGAGCTGGAGCTTTCCAGGAATGAAATAGCTGCAAGACACAACGTGGATGAAACGAAATCAAATAGAGAGTCTCCAACATGAAAGGCAAACTAAAAGGATGACAGCACTAGTTATACGGAAGGAGAAATAAGGAGGAAAGGAAATTAAAAGCAATTAAAGGGAATTAATTAGAAGGTATGGTGGAAGTATGAAAGAGGAAAAACAGCTATGCAGAGTTCACTAAATACCCCAAACTTTTAATTGTCACACTTGGAACTGCAAGCCCTGAAGGTTCAAAACCCCTCTGGCAGTTTCCGAATAAAAAAAAATTCCCATGGCTTAAACAAATTACTTCTTTGCCTCTAAGTCTGAATGGCAGACAAGATTTTGAGCTTCTCCTCCAAACCATGAAAATGGAAGTTCATCCTGCTCCTCCCTTCAGACCACTGACCAAAGTGGACAACCCATGCCAGCATACGATACCAAGGGCTGGAGCTTCAAGTAGAAAGTTGATGCTGTTGTGTTGACTTATTTCCACCTACCCAATGTTCCTGATAGGGTTTTCACAGGGCCCTGGGGGTTGTGGGGCCACTGCCTTGCTTGAAGTCACCAGGATGAGACAAGCTGCTGGGCTAGTCTTGGGGGAAATGGCTGCCAGCTGGAGTATCTCACCTTTTATTGGAATGTATTGCCTGCATTTTCCACTAAAATCTAACAGGTTTTTTCATAGAATCACAGAATGGTTTGGATTGGAAGGGATCTTAAAGCTCATCTCATTCTGACCCCACTGCCACGGGCAGGGACACCTTTCACTATCCCAGGTTGCTCCAAGCCCTGTCCAACCCGGTCTTGGACACTTCCAGGGATGGGGCAGCCACAGCTTCTCTGCCCAACCTGTGCCAGGGGCTCACCACCCTCACAGACAAGACTTTCTTCCTACTCTCTAATCTAATTTTCCCCTCCATCAGTTTAAAACCTGTTCATCATCTCCAGTTCTGAACCTGAATGAGGTTCTCAATCAAAACACTGCCACAAAAAGGGCTGCAGAGAGCAGGAGCCCCCAGTCTTTCCAGGCCTTCCCTTTGCCAACCGCCTTGGTTTTAGCTCTGAGAAGTAAGGAAGTTCCCTCTGGAGATCAAAAAGTCCTTTATTAAGGGAATAGTGTTGATGGCTTGGAGGAATGACAAGAGGTCATACGAAAAGGAGGCAGACACTGTTTGTCTTGGCCTTGTGGATATGTATTATTTTCCTGGGACGCAAGCTCCAGAGCCACAGTGAAAGCAAGGAGGCATGAAACAGAGACAGGGCTGCCTTGCCAACGTGGAGTTTGTTTCGGAAGAAACTCACACAGCATTTCCGTGCAGGAAGGAGACAGTGGGGCTGCAAAGCCAGAGCTGCTGGATGGCACTTGGAAATTCTTCAAGCTTGAGGTGTGTGCACAGGGTCCATGCAGCACCCCAAAAACCCATATGGGGAGATGGGCAAGGCCTAAATCTCCCTGTGGTCTTCCCATGCTCTCCATCCATGCTTGACTCCATCATCTACAAGGTAGGTCATGTACAGGGATACAGGGACTGTGCCAATGGCTCAGTCTACATCCCCTGCACCAGCCCCTGCCCCCCCTGCCCTGGCTACTACTCCACTCTGCAGTCTTCAGACAAAGCCCTGATTGTGTTTAATTAAGTGACCTCATGCTGATTTACACAACAATAACCGTGTTTCCAAACATGCCAGATTCAGGCAGCTCGCTCCAGCAACAGAACCACGCTGATCCTATGAAAGGGAGAACTTCATTATCAGTTACCCATTACAATTCAGAATTAAAAAGATATCTTCTTTATATTAAAAGCACAGCTAATGTGACACAAAAATCTACTCCTTTTCATCCCAAGTCCAGGGAGGAATTTTTTTTTGCCTGAAAGACGGACTGTTTCTTGCTTTGAAGTTAATTATAACTATTTTGCTTTATACATTACTTGCTTAGGAAGTTACGAGCCTCCCAGATCTCCCTGACTTATTTGGGACCGAGGTTTGAAAGTCACAGCTGTCACAGGCCCAGCTTCCATTAGGGAGATTAATCTTCCCCAAGATGTGTCTATGGGAAGGTCTGAATCACAGGGTTGGATCCTGCTGTAGGTTACACAGCATTAAAAAAATTGCAAGGGGAGGAAAAGCAAAGCTGGGCTGGGCTGGTGAGCATCAAAGCTCCTGCTGCGGGACTAGACAGGGACATTTGGGACAATTGAGCAGAATATTTATCTAGTGTAGCAACGCAGGGCCCTGCTCCAGTGATGGATCTGCCAGGCACTGGGGAAAGTCAATAAAATTAATAGCAATAATCAAACTGTGTTTGGAAAAGTCATGGGAGCATCAACCAGCGGCTGTGCCTACATGATGGGATGGGAAAGCTTCACTTGCTGGTCCCTGGAAATGCTCATGGAGACCCACTGCTTCTCTGGGGTGTGCCAGGGTAGGTAGGCCAGTCTCTACTCCTAAATTAGGGGGACCTCCTATTCCTCAGTGCTAAAGGCACTCAGATAATGAAGCAGTGAGTGAACAGCCCATTCCATGGCAAACACCAGGCACTGCTGGGACAGGCAGCTTGTGAGCAACCCCTGCAAACAGCCTACACCTCCTTCCCCCCAACCCCTCACAACTTGTCACCCATCCACAGGAGCAAAATAATTTAGCTTTGGGCTTTTAATTAAAACAGAAGAGCACTGAATTAGGGTCCTGCTATCCTTCCCAAGCACCACATTGAGAACACAGGCAGCAGCTACATGGGAGAAGTATGTTTAAGCCACCAGATCACAGGCCAATTCAAAGCAAACCCTGAAGAATCACTAGGTAGTTCTTAGATACTCCTACATACAGACACCAAAGGGACAGAAGGAACTGCCTGGCAGGGGGGGATCTGGAACTGCTCCAAGTGAAGGGCTGCACTCATGGGGGATTTGGTACTAAGAGGTACCAGCGTGCAAAGCCTCCTGCCTGGCTCTGCTGCCTGCAAGATGCAGGTACATACACAACAAGAGTGGGTTTTGTGCTGGTGCAGGATCTGCTGAAAGGTTTTCTAGGTGCACCTCCAAAAGTAGAGGACTTGCAGGAATGGTCAACCTGAAAACTGAGGAGAGAATTGTGTATGGTGAGGTTCTGCTGTAGGTTAGGGCAAGGAGAGCATCACCACCGCAACTTCTGTTCTGGAACGAGCTGCAAGGCACTCCAACAAGGCTTTGGGGGACAGAACCCTCACTTTGGGTTGGGTTTTCTGCCTGCCAAGTCAGGTTCCTTTGTGAATTAGCCCATCTCCTATGGGGTCCCAAACACCACTGGAATCAGAAGGTGCAGGGAGATGCCCACCTTTAATCTGGAGAACCTGCAATGGATTAATATTACTTTTTCCTTACAAAAACAGCAGAAATCAGTTTTCAAACTAAAAGGCTGCGGCCAATAAGTGATTAGCACACACTCCTCATTGTGTGAGGCTATCACAGTCAAAATAACTATAAACCTCTTTTTTAATGCACAGTCTCTATAGAATTATTCTGCCTCAGGCTCCATGGAGTTTGCAGTGCCCCGTATTTGTTTCCCAGCTGAGACAGTTGCAAGTTAAGCGTTCGATGGTGTTGTTGCTGCTACAGGGATTGTGCAGCTAAATAATTCAGTAACCAATTACTGTTTAACAATATCCCTCCCCAACATTCGTGTGTTGATCCATCATCCCAGGCCAAGAGGCTCCAGCAAAAAGGAGTCATCGAGGAGCCTCCCTGTGATGTAAAGACATTGACTTGTGCACTTCTTCTGTGTAATATACAACTTATTGATCAAAAGACAAGGTATACGGTGCATTTTATTGCATGCTAAATGAGGGCTGTAATGAATTGTTGCTAGCCTCCAGGTCATTTATTTGATTGCCACCTAAGCAAACTGGTGAGGGCAAAAGGTCCTGCCTATGGGATGGGTCCTTTGTGAAATGAGCTGCTGATCAGGTAAAGAAAAATAGAAAGCAGGACAGTCTAATGGTCATTCTGTTCCCAAATGAGAAAAACTGGATTTCTCCCTGATCCCCAAAAAGGATGAGACACAACTGTAGCTGATGTTTTCACCAGCAGCATCAGGGTCACCATACTCTAGCAAGGGCAACCAGTGCTTTCCAGCTCAGATTCAGTCCACTCAGGACCTGGTCCTCCCAGTCTGTCACTGTGCCTGGATTGGGATGTAAAAATACAGCTGATTTCCCTTTAAAGACTCACAGACACATAGCAAGCATGACCAGCTGCCCTCTTGGCTATAAGACAAGGGCTGGACCTGTTCTCCATGCAGAGCATCCTCAGAGCTCACCCAGCCCTTCTCCATCACCGTGGCTCTGCAGAACACCACGCCTGGTTTTTAAAGGTATCCCTCCTGCCTGCTTGGTTCCTCCTTTGTACAGCTTTCTTCTGCACAGCTACAAAAGGGTGTGAGAAAACTTGGAAAGGAAACCCTGGGTGGTACAGACAACTGGAACAAGGAGCAATCTGTGCCCGGGGCAGGGGAGGGGGTGGCAGAGCCCACACGGTGCCAGGCTGAATGGCTGCCGGGGAGGAAATGACACACCACACTATCCTGCTTTTGTCCAGGGGCGAGACCAAAACGCTCCGGAGGAAAAAGAAAAACCAAAAAGGGATTATTCTGGCTTGTGTTGCTCCCTCCTCTCCCCTGCCCACCACCCCCATGCAGGCCACAGGTGACTGCCCCTGCATCCTCGCTCCAGTGGACCATCGTGATCTGAGCAGCATCTGGTTTGGTTTAGCATCAGGCTTATACTTTTATGCTCCTCAGGTTTCTCCCTGCTTTTTAATTAGGAATCACGGCCACGAAGCTGCCCAGTGCTGGGTTTGGCTGGCTGGCACAGCCCAGGTGCAGGAACACCCCGCTCCACTGCCCCCACGGATTGCTGCCAGGGAACTGCTGTGGGCAGGGAGGAGCAGGCCCTGATGTACGCCCAGCACACCACCCCATGCTGGTGGCTCTCCCCAAACCTCATCTCCCAAGGGGCTCTGACTCCAGCAGGGTCCTGGCTGTGCTCACCCAAAAAATACAGTCTTAAAGATTTTTCACCCGTGTTGTTCCAAGGGTGAAAGGGCTTGGCCCCTTGCTTCTCACAGCTGAAACTCATTCTTAGATTTTTCCTCTGCAGCTCCTGAACTATCTCTCAAATGCCCAACCACCCTTTGAAGCCCCACCCCAGATTATCACATAGTTTTTTCAATCTCTCTCTTTTTCCTGTTATTTCAATGTCTCATGCATCATAAAAGGATGAGAACTGACAATTTATTCCTCATCCAAAACTCACTCTGTATCTGAGCCACCTCTCACTCCTCACTTCAGGCTTAATGAAAACAAGCGAGGCACAAAGGCCACTTTCTAACAAATTAAGAAGCCCATCCTGAAGGAGCCCAAAATCTCTATTGTATATACATATATCAATGGCATATATCATTGAAAACAAAAAAACAGGGGAACTTCAATTAAACAACTGTCAATAGACACAAGTTCTCCTCCTACATCACACAGGCACCTTAAAAGACCAGTACTAGGAAGAAATTCTTCCCTGTGAGGATGGGGAGGCCCTGGCACAGGTTGCCCAGAGAAGCTGTGGCTGCCCCTGGATCCCTGGAAGTGTCCAAGGGCAGGTTGGATGGGGCTTGGAGCAACCTGGGATAATGGAAGGTGTCCCTGTCCATGGCAGGGCAATGGAATGAGATGAGCTTTAAGGTTCCTTCCAACCCAAATCATTTTGGGATTCTGGGCACAGAAAAGAAGAGACCAAATCCGTCTTCAGCTGATGTCAAACATCACAGCATCTCTCCAGCCCAGCTCAGGGTCTGCTCTCACTCTAGAGACATCAGGGCTCCTCTGCCTGCTCCAGCTATAAACCCCTCTGTCCACTTCACAGCTGGCTGGGGCCCTCAGTGCTAAAAGCTGCAAACAAAAAAAAAAAAAAATCAGAATTATCAATTGCAGCAGACACTTCCAGGTCATAATTTTCTTCCTCTGCATGTCAGAGCTTGCTCCTCTTTAAGGAATTTTTATCTCAGCTCCCTGGGGCAGGATTGGGCTCTCCCTCCATCTTGCAAAAGAGAGAGAGACAAGGAGAGACCATGGCACCTCCTGCACTCCACTGACCCACATCCCATCCCTGTCTGCACCCACCCCAGCTCCCAAAGCCAGCCAGAAACCTCGGGAAGCATCCAGCTACACACAGCTGCCTTGCACAGCAGCAACAGCACTCCAGCTAATTCAGCTACATCCATGTGAGCTGTGACAACTACACCAATGCTATGCCTGGGTGACCTGCCCCACTCACAGAGGATGCCTGCAGGGGTGCAAGACACCCTTGCATAGGTGCTCACCTGCTAAAACACAACGCTTACCCCCTTATTCCTTTTTTTCAAATAACCATTCCCAAATTTTCACATCAAAATATTAAAAAACAAAGCCAGCTCTTTAGCTCCATCCTCAGTTTAATGTAAACTGGAAGAGTGTGGGCCTTGCAAAGCTGGGCAATAGGTTGGGTGATGGAAATGGCCAGGTGTTTTCCCACAGCATCCATTTTTGTAGGGTTAATGTGCAATCCCACCACTGAACCCATCCCTACCAGCAGAGAGGAGGGTGGGCTGGAGCAACCATGAAGCTTGGGGGTTGGTTTTAGTGCCTTGGTCAGGTCTAACTG
Organism: Calyptomena viridis; assembly: GCA_013390005.1. Classification (NCBI taxonomy): domain Eukaryota; kingdom Metazoa; phylum Chordata; class Aves; order Passeriformes; family Eurylaimidae; genus Calyptomena; species Calyptomena viridis. The sequence continues at coordinate 355,141 of WEIV01021486.1, forward strand.
AACCTCAGTGAGCTACAGCCATTTTGGAAACCAAAGCAAGAGGCAGAAGAGTTGTCTCAGGTGACATCACACCAGCTGGCAGAGGTCACCTTACTGAGCACACCTTAGGGTGGTGAACCCCAAGTAAAAACAGAAGATCTGCCACTTCCACATGGATCCAATCTTGGCCAGGAGGGGCTGCAGCCCTCTCTCATGGGGCTCTGTGGTGCTCAGCCTGGATTGAGGAGGATTCCCTTTCCCTTTTGTCCCCCCTTGAAGATTCATCTCAAGCATCTCCAGCTCTGAAGAAGAGCAAAACCTGACCAGTGTCCCTCCAGGAAACAGCAACAAGTGCCCTTCCCAAATCCAACCACGCAGCAAAGCCATCTACCACAATCCTCTCACCCACAGCTATCCACCATCCAAGGAGAAAAGCTGCTCCATGCAGATACATCACCTCTGTTATTCTTAATTAATTATTATTGATAACCTATAGGTGCAGCTGGCCAGCCAAGCTGCCATGCCAGCAGCAGAACCTCCTCTTGCTCAGCTGATGAAGGACCTGACCTGAAGGGGGCTTAGTCACCTTTGGCTGTGGGGAAGGAGCAAGAGAGCCCACGGGAAGGTAGGGAAGGGATCATCCTGGTGATGGACTCTGAGGAAGACCCACAGTACAACGTGAAAGTGATGGAGGCACCTGAGATGGGAGAGCAGGAGAAGACACCCCTGAGCGTGGAGCACAGCAAAGGGAAGGAAGATTTAGCCCTCTGGGTCATCTCAGTCACCTGGGTGTCCCCCGGGACATGAGTCACCAGACACTCATCAGCCACCTCAGCCACCCAAGGCACCATCAGCCCCGGGGCCAGCAGGATGAGGGGAGCCCTGGGGAAGCACTGACAGGCTGCACAGAGCCACCAGCCTCGGGGTGCACTGTCTGAACATTTGCACATTTGAAACCACATAAAACCACCCCCTAATACCAATAAAAGTAGCTCAAGAGCAGAAGAGAAATGCAACTGCAAATACATCAGGGGTGCACACCTCTCAATGCTGAACCCCCCACGGTGGCTGCCCAAACCCACAAAGATGTTCCCAGCCCCAGGAGCTCACGGTGGAGCATGAGACGAGGCAGAGGATGCAAGGAAAAGGTGTTCAGCAGCATCCAGTGCAGCAGAAAAAAATGGTTCGTGGGTTCTTTTAGTTTTTTTCATAAACCACACCTGCACATCATTGACCCATTTGTTCCCCTCCAGATTCATCCACACACTCACCACTTGCAAGTTGCTTCCCAACAAAAACCAACTTTTGTTAAGAAAAAGAACAGAGCCCAAGGCAAAATTAGCTTTTTGTCTCCCAAACAGGCAATTATCTCTTGCAAAACTATGCAAGTCTAAAATGCAGGAGAAGCAAAATTAAGCTTTGCTAAAATGGTAGCTCAAAAGTACAAATTGTTTCAACATGTGCAAATAACGTGGGGGATATGCAGTTGTGGAAAACTGGGAATACTTTTTATTTTATAGTTTTCAGGCATACCAGGCTCCAATCAATACGGCCCAAAAAAATCACAATCACAGCTGTGTTACATACAGCACTCTGTTCTTAGATTTAGAGGAGGTAAAATTATCTTCTTCCCTGTTCCTCAAGAAGACGCACAGATATGTTCCTTCCAATATTTAAAGGAAGCTTATCAAGAAGATGTAAAGTGACTTTTTACACAGGCAGGTAGTGATAGGACATGGGAGAAGTGTTCTAAACATAGTGGGGAGACTTGGATTAGATATTGGGAAAAAAATTCTCCCTGTGAGGATGGGGAGGCCCTGGCACAGGTTGGGCAGAGAAGCTGTGGCTGCTCCTGGATCCCTGGAAGTGTCCAAGGCCAGGTTGGAGCCACCTGGGATAGTGGGAGGTGTCCCTGCCCATGGCAGGGGCTGGAACTGCATGAGCTTTAAAGTCCTGTCCAAACCAAACCATTCTGAGATTCTGTGATGACTCTATGATCTTTAAGAGCCTTTCCAACCCAAACCATTCTATAAAAGGCATGAAAAAAGGCATCAAAAATAACACAAACTCTGCTGCAAGAGCCCATACGGACACATGAATCCACAGAAATGGGATACTCATGTTGTTACAACATCACTAAAAATTAAGTTAACACTCTCTTTTTCATATTTTGAAGATGAACCCTGAAATGGGTTATTTCTAACCTGACAATTAATTAATTTAAACGTTGACATTTGTTTAGTGAAGCCTGTCATTATCCCGTGTCACTTTAAATTTAAAACCTGAACTCAGGAAATTCATGCACCATCATATTAATTACACGTTATCAAAGGACTCATTTATAGCCTTGTTGTTTTTAAACAGTGATTGTTAAAAGAAACCCCTGCTCCCTGCTTCCTGCTTCCAGCTTCACATGGCAACTCTGTGCCTCTCAACAGGCTGACCAAGAAGTGTTTATCTTCTTGTGGGGAAAACAAACAACCCTAAAGCAGCATATCAGGGATTAATTTAATCAATCCAGGGCATCAGACAACATGAGATATGCACCAATCACAGAATCAGAGAATCAGAGAATATCCTGAAGGGACCCACAAGAATCATCGAAGTCCAACTCCTGGCCCTGCACAGAATCACAGTGCCTTTGCACTTCACAGGAGAGAAGACCAAGGCCCCCAATACCAAATTCCAGCCCCAAAAAGAAACTCCAAGGTGCAAACATCAAAAAAAAAAAGGACAGTCTGTAAAGACAAGGCTGATCAGTGAGCACTTACAGCAGACAGCAATGCAGTAACAGTGCTGTCTGCAAATCCCTGCTGAGAAACTTTAGTGACTTTCAGCAGTCATGTTTCTCCTTGGTTTAATTGACAACCAAGACGCTTAAAAGCGACAACAAATACCCCAAATATTTTATCTCACATCTTCCAGACTTTAACCTCACTGCTGAGCTAGCGGAGGTCACCATGCTCCTGCCCACCCTCTACTTGGTTTTACTTTGATCGTGTGTTCCACCACAGAGCAAGGCAACCTAAAAATAAATGCCCCAAAGGGATTTATATTTCAAAGTTGCCAATGGCTTCCTCCTCGTGTCCCTGTGCCAAGGTACAACACGCTCTACACAAGGGCTCATCTTCGCTGCAGTCATGGAGTTCATCGCCTGCCAATTAGCTCGAGGTCCATACATTTGCTAATGCTGATTTGGTTACTGCCATCAGATTTGATCAACCATGCAAATCTTCAGGTCTTACGCTAGACAAAGCCTGGGGAAAGGAGAAGGCTGGAGCCAACAAATACATAAAAAAAAGTGATTTCTTTATTAAAATGGGAAAAAAATAAAAAAAGAAAACAAGGCGAGAAGTAAACTTTTCTGCTCCCTCCCCAACTCCTCTGCTGTGTGTTCTTAAACATGATGACATGAGAAGGTGTGATAGTGTTGGAAAGGCTCCTGTCACCAAGAAGAGAGTCCAAGAGGTCCCACAAGGCAAAGGCCACCTTGCAGACTGGTAGATTTTGTGTGCATTAGACAGAAGAACTGCAAGAAAAAGAAGTACCAACAACAGGTTGGAAAACACCACTTTTCTCAGTAAATCAGTAACCCATAAGGCTACTTAGGACATGAAGAGTGACCAACAGGTCAAGGGAGGGGATTCTCCCCTTCTACTCCACTTTGGTGAGACCCCACATGCAGAGCTGCCTCCAGATCTGTGGTCCTCAGCACAGGAAGGATGTGGAGCTGCCTGAGAGAGAGTCCAGAGGAGGCCACAATGATGCCCCAAGAGCTGGAGCCCCTCTGCTCTGGAGCCAGGCTGGGAGAGCGGGGGGTGTTCACCTGGAGAAGGGAAGGATCCAGGGAGACCCTGGAGCCCCTTGCAGAGCCTCAAGGGGCTCCAGGAGAGCTGGAGAGGGACTTGGGACAAGGGCTGGAGGGACAGCACACAGGGAATGGCTTCCCAGTGCCAGAGGGCAGGGAGAGATGGGATATTGGGAAGGGATTCCTGGCTGGGAGAGTGGGGAGGCCCTGGCACAGGTTGGGCAGAGAAGCTGTGGCTGCCCCTGGATCCCTGGAAGTGTCCAAGGCCAGGCTGGAGCCACCTGGGATAGTGGAAGGTGTCCCTGCCCATCGCCAGCTGGGTGGAATGAGATGAGCTTTAAGGCCCCTTCCAATCCAAACCATCCCATGAGATTCTAGAGCATAGTGCACCCCACAACCCAAAAGTCACCCCTCTTGAGGCTGCTTGGCTGGAAAAGCCAACAACTTTCAGGTAAGCCACAGAGCTGATGGTTTTAGCCACTGGGAGACAAATAAAATGTCCACATCATGTTCTGTCCTGTCAAGTTTCTGATCTTGTTTGTGGACCCAAATTTTCCCTGCAGCTCCAAATTAGAGAAGTAATTCCGCATTTCAGGCCTTGAACCATGGTGTAGCTTGCCATGAAGCCTGGGAGCAGCGTTTTATGTGCATGTGAGAGTTTACAGAACATTTGGGTGTCATTTCTGATGAATGGCTCTGCATAAATGTTAGAGCTCCAACCTGCTGCTCTTGCAAATACTATTTCTTTTTTTCTTATTTATTTGTATTGCAGTAATTCATTCAGGTGCCAGCCATGACTGAGGCCATGCCATCAATATGCAGCCTCACAGGAGCAGCAAGAGACAGCACTGGCTCTACAGACCACACAGAAGAACAGGGAGCATCATGGCTGGTGTTGGTGGGGAAAGGATGTAAAGCCAGATGATGACCCCAGATCCCATAGAAAACACCAGTAAAACAAACAGAAAGAGAACTCTGATCCCCAGAGCGCCCATCTAAGTGTTTAACCAGAAGAGGATCAGAGAAGCTCCACCTTAGGCAGAATAAGGAGTCTCAGGCAGACCCTTCATGTTGAGATGTGTGTCCCACTGAAACACCCACGCCATGATAAGAGCAACTAAAGGCCAGCAGCTCAGGCCTCTGCAAAGCCAGTCACAGATCACAGAATCATTTAGTTGGAAAACCCCTCTAAAATTATAGTCCAACCATTCCCCAGCACTGCCAAGGCCACCACTGACCCATGTCCCCAGGTGCCACATCCACACAACTTTGAAATCCCTCCAGGGATGGGGACTCCACCTGCCCTGGGCAGCCTGTTCCAACATTTGACAGCCTTTTTTGTGAAGTGATTTTCACTAATGTCCAACCTAAACCACTCCTGCTGCAACTCGAGCCTGCTACCTGTTGTCCTTGCTCCCTGTTGTCCCAGCTGTGACAGCCTCCCTACCCATCCTGAAGACCTGCTTATTGCAGGAGCAATAAGCACATGCTCCAGTTCTGGTTTGTATGGACCAGCAGCATGAGATGCTGTCATCCTTTACCTCCCCTCTGCTCTGTAAGTGCCCTAAGGCAACGTGCAAGCCCTGCTGCTGGTGTGCAGTGCAGAAGCAGTGGCTGCACTTGGAATATCCCAGCTCTGCTTCTGGCAAGGTGTGGTCCTGCACTCTCCTTGATGAAGCCAACACCACGTCCAGAAGCAGGGCGACGTCCATCAGCACCTCTGGGGATGTGGGCTAACTCCACATCTGGTGCCAGGCACTGTCTCACCCCCTCTACCTGTGCCAGATGTTCGTCCCACTGCATTAAGAACCGTGTGTGTGGACACTGTCACCACGGCCACGGGTGACAGTGAGTGCTGCCACCCTGAGACACAGCTGGCAAAGCATCACCAGGATGGGCTGGACCTCCAACTCATGCAGGTCTGACAATATCCCAGTCCTGCTCCCTTGGAATCGTGCCACCACCTGCAAGAGCAGCAGGTTGCCTTGTCCTTGCTACCTGGACAGGCAGGGTCATCCCATGCTTTTAGTGTTTCTTCTGAGCACTGCTCTTGGAACTCCCTTTTGCTCCTGGAGAACTGCTGTAGAGGGAAATGAGCAGCCTGACAAGCCCCACCGCTCCCCACCCACCTGCTCCTTCCTTTTCAAGAAAAAAACCCATGCAAACCCTTTCAGTTTAGGTAAATAAGGTAAATAAGACAAGGCACCTCCCCCAGTGACAATAATGGAGAACTCAGATCTCATTAAATAAATGAAACAGACTCATGAGAAGAGGGGGTGTTGTTTCTTTGAGCTGGTCATGATGAGATTAAAGGCAAAGCAAGACCCGGATCCCTTTTCACATGAGTGCTGTAAAACAAGTGGCACAGACCCAGCAGAGCTTAAAATACATGGCAGGGCACACCCTTCCCTACAAACACACCTGACACTTCTTTCTCCCCTTCTCTTTTTCTCTCCCACTTCCTCTGTAGAAAAGCCAAACTTCATTCATTACAGAACCAAACTATTTCCTTTTTTATTCTAATATTTCCTTTTTTTTTTTTTTTTAATAGGCGACCATCTGGGAGTCGGGAGTGGAAAGGAAGCCCTGGAGCTTTTCAGACACAATAAATAAATTTAAAAAAAAAAAGTATGATTAAAACCAAAAAGCATAAACAAACAAACCATGTTACCCAGAATAATGACTTCGGGGAAAAGCGCCAAAAAAATTGTATAAGCTTCTGGAGCGTGGCAAGAGAAGAGAACGGAGAGTCCTCACTGCTGAGGAGGGTGTGCAGCTGCAGAGGGACAGGGGCTGGGACTGCAGGGATGCCGTGGGCAAGCCAGGAAGGAGATGGGGTTTGCATAGATTTAGCTGCCTAAATATATCTTCAAGCGCCTGATTCTGGTATCTGCAAAGCCCAGTCTAGGTACACTCAGACTATTTCATAATTGCTCCTCTGCCCTGTTCTGGTGAGACCCATCCTGGAGTCCTGCATCCAATTGGTGGTCCTCAGCACAAGGACATGGAGCTGTTGGAGCAAATTCAGAGGAGGCCCCGGAGATGCTCCCAGGGCTGGAGCCCCTCTGCTCTGGAGCCAGGCTGGGAGAGCTGGGGGTGTTCACCTGGAGAAGGGAAGGATCCAGGGACACCTTGGAGCCCCTTGCAGAGCCTCAAGGGGCTCCAGGAGAGCTGGAGAGGGACTTGGGACAAGGGATGGAGGGACAGCACACAGGGAATGGCTTCCCACTGCCAGAGGGCAGGGAGAGATGGAATATGGGGAAGGAATTCTGGACTGTGAGGGTGGTGAGGCCCTGGTAGATGTTATTCAGAGAAGCTGTGGCTGTCCCTGGATCCCTGGAAGTGTCCACGGCCAGGCTACACAGAGTTTGGAGCACCCTGGGATAGTGTAAGGTGTCCCTGTCCCTGGCAGGGGAGTGGGACAGAATCCAGCCACACTCATCCCAGGGGTTGCCCCTTCCCATGTGCACTTGGCCTTGCTGAACCTCATGAGGTTCCCTCAGGTCCACTTCTCAAGCTTGTCCAGGTCCTTCTGGATGGCATCCCATCCCTCAAGCATATCAACTGCACTCAGCTTGGTATCATCTGCAAATACAAACCCCTCTGAGCCATTCTTGTTCTACAGCTTCATCGTTTTCATCAGCCGCTTGCAATATTCTGCAGGGATGAGAAACTGGGGACACAGAGTGTGCACAAGCATTACTCAGAACCAAGCTAGTATTTTTCTGAAAAACAGGGAGCACAGGATGCACCTATTGCTCCTCTCCTAGGAGGGATGCATTTTGGGAGGGGACGTTTTGCACTCAAGGATGTCCACACTGATGCAGCACCTTAAAGTAACAGGGTGCTGCATGAAAACTGTGGTGAGGAGGAGAGGGACAGTGTGAAATATTGAGACAGGGCCAGTAGAAAATGGGGCAGCACAGCCAGCCACACTCCTGAGATACTGACACTGCAGCAGAGAAGATAAATGGCTGGCCCAAGGCCACGCAGCAAGGCAGTGTCCCCTCTACGTGACTTTCAATCCCTGCTCCAGCACAGGATTGGTAAGGGATCCTTCAACAAAATGTTACATTGGCTTTGAAACCTTGTGATATATTTTACACCCATACACACGCACACATATATACTTTTTTTTCTGTCTGTTTTTTTTCTCCTCTACCCAGACACACTCAAAATCTCTCTGAATAACCAGAAAAAGTAAAAACCTTCTATTTCCCCACTGCAGAAGAACTCACAGGAGTTGACTCCGGGAGCTGGGGCTTCACATGAAGCAGGATGCTGACAACAGTCCCACCTGGCAAATCAGTGCCTGTATTTACAATTGCATGCCCAGAGATATTTTATTCGAGTATTTCCTAGAAGCTATAAACCCCATCCCAACAATTGCAACAGGAACAGGGATAAATTAGCTGAAGCCTGTCACTCGGTGAAGTCACGCTGGAGGAGATCCATCCAGGTAATCCATCTTTCTGCTGTGTTATACAATGACACAGTAATGGCCAGCCCAGAGGGATTTCCTTCAGGAAAACTCAACTGTTACTAAAATGGTAAGTTAATACCGAGCAAGAACTCAGCCATCATTAGACCGAAGGATAGGCACGACAGGGAATAAAATATTACAGTCCCCATTCAAATATTTTTATTTACCAGAGCAGGAATAAATAGACCTATCTGCAGGCTGCAAAGAGAGGGGGCTGGGATTAAAAGAAAAGAAAAAAACCTGCACACATCGATTCCATCTTTGCCATTTTCCCTAATAAATAGCCCAGCACGGCTGTGCTGATGGGTAGCTTGGGTGGAGGAGGGCACACTGCCCAGCTCTCACAGGGACACGGGACACAAATCCAAGCTCAGGCTCTGCCCTTTTGTGTTGATTAAAAAAAAAAAAAATCCAAGAAGAAAGGAAGAAAGCAAGAAAAGTTATGTGGCTAATAAAGGGCTCTATTGTGCCATCAATTTTTTAAGCTTTAATGATTTCGGGAGGAAGTTCAGCTCAGCAATCAATAGCACAATATGGGCAGGAGGGCTCGGAGGAAATTCAGCGCCAGAGCTGCGGCGAGGGCTGGTGGAAAGGGGGGCTCGGAGGATGGGGGTTCTCCTTGCTCGGGGCAGAGGGCTGCTCCCAAGACCCCGCACAGGCTGGGGACCCCTGTCCCGCACAGATCCCCATCCTGTTCAGACAGTGCGGTGTGAGCTCCCCCTCCTGCCACATCGCGTGTGTGGCCGGGGGACAGCGGGGACATTTGGGGATGCCAGGACTGCTGCCACGGTGAGGGAGGTGCCAAAGCGCCCAAGCCAGCTGGGATGCTCACCCCACGCTCCCCACTCCCGGGATGAGCACATCCCAGGGATGATGACCCCACACTTCCCACATCTGTGCTTGGCACATTCCAGGGATGCTCGCACCACACTGGTCACATCCCAGGGATGCTCGACCCACACTCCCCGAATCTGGGCTTAGTGTAACCCAGAGGTGCTCGCCCCGGCTGAGCACATCCCAAAGATCCTCTCCCCACACTGTGCCCACCCCAGGGATGCTCGCCCCATACTCCCCACAAGGCGGGTTGAGCACATCCCAGGGATGCTCACACCACACTGGACACATTCCAGGGATACTCGCCCCACACTCCCCACACCCGGGCTGAGCCCAATCCCAGGGATACTCGCCACCAGGCCCACCAGTCCCTGAGCACCGCAGCCGGGGGCACACGGGCAGCCCCCCCACACTCCCCTCCTCCAGGCAGCCCCGCTCCCGCCCGCAGCGGGAGACATACCGCATCGCCCAGGCTCGGAGCTGCCGCCGGGATGTGGGGTTATCCGGGGGATGATCCTGCGCCAGGCAAACCTAAGGGACACGGTGACACAGCGTGAAGCAGAGCTTCGCGGAGCGGGATCGCATCGGCTGCACCGCGAGCGACCGCAGGCAGCGGGAACTCGGGCAAAAGTTTTGTCACAATCCAAGGGAAAACGATAAAACCCACTAATAGTAACTAATCAACGCAAAATAATAAAAATTAATTATAATTAATCAGTTTAAAATAGCGATTATTACGATTATTCGACACGAAGAGCGGGAGAACATCCGACCTGGAAGCCAGGAGCGCCGGCGACAGCGGTGCTGCCTCTGCGNACTCCCCACACCCGGGCTGAGCCCAATCCCAGGGATACTCGCCACCAGGCCCACCAGTCCCTGAGCACCGCAGCCGGGGGCACACGGGCAGCCCCCCCACACTCCCCTCCTCCAGGCAGCCCCGCTCCCGCCCGCAGCGGGAGACATACCGCATCGCCCAGGCTCGGAGCTGCCGCCGGGATGTGGGGTTATCCGGGGGATGATCCTGCGCCAGGCAAACCTAAGGGACACGGTGACACAGCGTGAAGCTCTTCAGCATCAACGGGGACAACGCCTCGCCCGAGGTGCCACCCTAAGCCTGGGCAGGCGCCACAAGCGCCTCCGAGTTCACACGGGCTCGGGCAGCAGCTGGATAGAAACCGGGATAAAAACCCACCGAGGGCTCTCCAGCACCACGGGAACCTCGAGCCGTCGGGTCCCTGCCCCGCTGCGAGGTGCAGAGAAGAAGGGATGGGATAGGATGGGGTGGGNCACCAGGAGAACCGGGCACTGTCCTCGGTCAGCGGAAGGGACGGAGAGAAGGACGGGAGGGGACGGAGGAGGCGGGGAGGGGGGGCTGTCGCCGCCGCCTCCCCACGCAGGAGGGTCCTGGCGGGGCTGGGGATGGAGAGATCCTCCTGGTCCACCCCCGTCGGAGAAAGCAGCAGACGGGGGACTCCGCGCCCCGTCCCCACCCGGGGATTCCGGCAGAGCCGAGCGGGAGGAAACCGAGCATTTTTAAAAAATATTAAATGAAGAAAAATAAATAAAATCAGAACTTACCGCCTAAAACGAATCAGAAGGGAGCGAGCCGAGGGCAGCGCAGG